>WNWK01048860.1:0-13401 GCA_009830355.1 Cherax destructor | reverse complement strand
GTACTGGACCATCTGACAGTATGAAGCACCAGACTAAGGGCCGTCAAGAAACTCATGAAAGACCAGATGCTTGACCAAAATTCGTCTCGGTGTTGAGGGGATTAACTTGGGTGGAGAGCATCACATAATTTGATGTGACAAATTAAAAGAAAAAAGGGCAATGTGAAACATGATAACGATGTACTAGATTCTAATGCATTTGGTAGAATGCTGAGAGAGATATACAAGGGATCTTCATAAATACTTAGTGTCAGGTGGTTAGAAAGTAGAATCTGGAGGCAGATTTAATACAAATACCTTAGGTAACAATCTGCAGGGTCTGATAACCGCTTATTCTCACGTATATCAACAATTACAACTGAGCACACAAATATAATCTTACACTCGCAAGTACCTTGCTGCGAGACTAAATTAACAGAAATTTAAACAAGTAGCGTATAACCTAAGGAAACCTTGTTTTGTGCTACTAACGGTATAGTACAGTAATTGTCTCACAACCGGCTGGGATGCGGAGTTGTGGACATTTGTTGTGACTTTGGTACTATTCGTGTTTATATAATTCATTGCACGCTCTTCTTTTAATCTTCTCTATTATTATTATTATTATTATTATTATTATTATTATTATTATTATTATTATTATTATTATTATTATTATTATTATTTTATTTTATTTTATTTTAAAAAAGTGTTATTACTAGAATTATGCTTCTTTTGTTATTTTTTCTTTATATTCTCGATCTCCTTCATAATATAAGTCTTATTTTCATGTTACCATAAGTACGTCTCGTTGGTGGTATATAAATATTAAGGTAGATGGAAGGCTGGTTGATTAACGGAGTTAATAGCGTACGGACTATACGAAGATCGTTAAGGCAACATGTTACCTGTTCACCTCAAGCCAAAAATACTTTAAAACCTAGAATAGGGATTAAAAGAAATTTTCAGCTTGTATACATTGAGAGGAATACACCTTACAGGGTATATACGTATCTTGTGTGTTTGATAAAACACTATAAATGTAACAATCCACAAATTTTTCAGGGTTTCGAACTGGGGTTTTGTTAGGTGACAGTCCACCCGATACCACTGTGTTGTAGCAAGACTGTGATAGAGGTATCAAAGTCTAATTACTGCCTAGGAAATAAGACAAGAGCAGCTCCAGGATATAAATAAGAATAAAAACGCAAATAAACAAGAGTGAGTAGGCAGAAAAAAAGCTTAGAATAAACCCAGTAGAAGTAAATATCTCATTAAGTTTTTGCTGGTGGACCATAAAGAAAATTACACGTGGCCTGGCCAAAGGTCGGAGTGTGGGGGGGAGACAAGTCGACGCTGTTTGTTCTCGTTTGTCTCTTGGTTTTGTCTGACCAGCCATCTGTCAGCACCGTATTTGGTAACCGGGGGAGGTGGTGAAGAAGGGTAGGAGAAAGAGGACAAATAGGAGGAGGGCGAGAATGGGAGGAGACAAAGTAGTAGAGCGGGGAAAGGGGGAAAGAGAATGGTAGGGGGAAAAGAAGTAAATGTGCGAGGGGGAAAAAGAAGAAGGAGGAGGAAGGGGACAACGAAAAAAACGAAAGATCGTTAAAAATGGTTTTGTCCGCGTGTTTTAAGATAAAAAAGATCAACGCTAAACATCTTTCAAGGCTGGGGAGATGGACATCTCACCCTCCACTTCTTCATCTGTCTCCATCACATAAGTTAATACTGAATTCGACTGAGGACGCCAGCTGCACGGTGAAACGTTTCGCCATTGAAGCCAAAGTGTTGCACGTGTAGAAAGGGGGTTTCCATTTCCATGGATAAAATACACTTCAACAGCTTCGGTATTTAAAAAAAAAGTAAATATAACTGTATAACTGGCGACCAAGTAGATCCCTGGACTCAGGAGGACTTACCACATCTTGGCTGATAAGACTTCCCCAAGAATATTTTGTTAACTAAGGAACTTATCTAAAATTTGTTTTGGATTAAGCCAGTCAACCGGAGATTTATTTTGTATGCAAAAAAAAAACTTGGATTCCTGCCCTGCCCTGAGTACTTGCATTATCTGAGTCTACCATCAAGCCCCCTCTTACTTGACTTATATATATGCAAGTCATGAATGACACTGGGTATAGAGTATAAGATTAGTGTAACTCTTGGACTATTTCGGTGAGTTCTTTATTCTTTGTAGAGTCATTAATCTCCATGCTAAACGCTTCCAAACCTTTAAACAAGACTTTCTTCTGTGTAGATTCCACTTTGGATTTGTATTAATAAATATTTTCTTAACGTGTAAATGGGTCTTGTCAAGAAAGGCTTTTGGAGTATTTATGAGTGAACACTGTTCTTAATGTTCCCTTCTGCACTGTAAACTTAAAAGCTTTTTAATTTAAGACCAGACACTATATCGTACATTTTGGCTATCTTGCCATCTAGAAAATCAGGGCTGGAAACGTTTACTGCTCTCCAGAACATAGATATAAATCAATTTTGTTGACTTTTGTAATGATCTAAATATAGACTATTATATGTGAATCCTTTTTTTGACCTTTGATAGAGGTTTCTTTAAACACATGCGTCCTGTGGAAGTGAGTGCTCAAGAGTTAATAGCTTCATTCAGTTTATCTTCATATAAGGACCCAAAGGGAAACTTTACAGAGGAATATTTAAAATTTCCTTATATTGCAACAGAAACAATACTTTATCCATGCATCTTGTTTTCTTGTTTTGATTGTTGGTACGTTATTTATAATTTTGGTTACCAAGAAATCCATATACAAATTACTTACCTTTCAAATGGGGAAATTTCCCATAGACATTCCACTTTTATTATATGTGAAGAAACTATTCTTAAGGAAACTGAATCCTTTTAATTCAACTCTTCACCCATGGTCAGCCGTTTTGTCTTTATTTCCACTGTTATTAAAATACAAATTCGTAATGAACAGTGTAAAATTTGATAAATTCAGTGATGAATGATACCTGAAAGATAGGCCATGTTTAGGGAGTTCCATAAAGGGAAAACTTGAAACCATATGCAAATTATATCCGTGAGATACCTGTGACCAGTTCTGAAGCCAGAAACAGATCCACTTGCAGGAGGGTCTGTAAATAAACGTATATCAAAAGTCATCATAGTATTTTCCATTTATTCTTTTTCGGATCATTAAAAATAGTTAAGGCTTATTTTTCTAAGTTCTGGGGTACATGTACTAAGCATTTAAATCCTGAATTTCTAGATAATGAAAGGCCCAAAATCTATGACAGTCTTCAGTCTTACCTTGAAAGCCCACAATGACGAAGTATTTACTTAAAATTATTGGGAACGAAACTAAAGACTGAAATTTGTTTTCTTTTTGAATATTAAAAGTAACTCATGTGTGGCCGGGCAATTCATAATATATTCACGAATTGGAAATATAAAATTGAACAAGGGTTTCTATCCACCTGATCCTTCACAGATGCTTCTCGTTGAATCGACTTGTCTACATCATATTCTTGAAATGAATCTAAATCTCGGCTTTGTTTATGTAGAAGCCCCAAAAGTACATTGTCAAATGCTTTACATGCAAAGAACACACGTATTTGACTTGACCTGACTAAGAACATCTCCTCACGTCTCTCCGCCCTATAGTATTTTCATTTCTCCTTCGTCACGACTGAAGAATAGTCCAGGACGGATCGAATTATGGCCAAGTTTTCATTTCCAGTTTGATGGCTGTTTCGTGGCTGTGTTTGGTTTTGAGCCGACAAGTCCTTAAATTCTTATAGCAAGAGGAGACATTTTATTATTATTTGCAATAATGAAAGGTTTTCCCATGCTATTGTCATTTTTACGGTTTGTAGATTTTCAATAAAACCATCATTATTTTTGATACGATAAGAAGACACTGTACTTACCAGTGTCATATATTATTAGGAAGTGTTGCTGACCCTACAGACAATTCTTCTCTTATAATAAATTAATTAATCTTTAGTTGTAACTAACAAATTTAAGCCACATTATTATTATTATTTAAGTGAATTTGCTTTAATTTTAGTCGAACGCAATAGTTTGTAGTTGGAAACAACTTGTCACTTAGATTATCATTATAATCATGGGAGGCGCCAAACCCACAAGGGTTATTCAGCTCCTGAGAAATAAGAGGTCATCAGATTCGATCCATGGAAAGGAAGGATAGGTACAACATAGACCAAAAGTTCCTCAGCGGCATCAAAGCACCTTCCCTGAAGGGACTTGGATACTCAATGAGTTGCACCTTGGTTCCACACTCTGCACTGGCCCTATGATTTGTTGATCTTCGAGGAGGAGCCTTGATGCTGGCGAAGGGCTTTTGATGCAATAAATTGAATGTATCCTCTTATTCTTTTGATAAAGTCTGAGGTTCTGTTTCCCAGGCAATGTATAACCCTTACCCGTTTAACGCTTTAGCATGAATATAATAATGTATTATTTGCCCAGCAGGTGACTGCGATGAAAGATCATTATAAATATTTCCAAGTAAATAACCTTTAAATAAATGTAAGATAATACTTAAAACATTTACAGGTTGAATACCCTCTACTGTTACATAATAATCCTAAAGAAAAGAGACAGCATAGCAAGCATTTTCTGGGACAGTGTTTCCTCTAATGTACGTAGAGCTTCATCAAGTCATGACTTGATGAAGCTCAACACAGAGAAAAACACTGTCCCAGTAAACGCTTGCTCTGATCATTATGGCAAATCATACGCAAATACACAAATTGGATGAGTCCCAGTTCTTGGGACTCTGCCCTTACCTCTCAGTCACCCAGGCAGACAGCGAAGTGTTATCAGATCTAGTGTAATTTCGAAGTAAAAGTCACATTATGGATGATTTACCTCTTAGAGAGCCTAGAATATTTTGTTCTGAGAGAGATGGTAACACTGAGGAGGACCAGTTCTGATTCATGGGTTCCAAGCTGAGGAGATTTGCTTATATCTGGATATTTTTTACCCTCAAATAAAAAATTGCTGTAGCAAAGAAATCGATAAAGGTAACTATGTTTTTATTTTATATCCTGTCAGTTATAGCTCAAGATTTTGTATTATTTGTGAAGATTTTAAACGTAAAAATACAACAATAATTTTGAGTTTTACGTAGCTGAATGACCTGGAAAGGGCTTTCAGAATAAATATTAATGGTTCCGCAGTCCGCGAAATGTAGCCTCCTCTACCTCAATGGTGAGGAATAAATTTTTAATGCTGAATAAGTTTTATCATAACTAAACTGATATCCCAATATCTTAAATAAAAATGGCAGAATGGCACCTACACATCTCAAAAGAAAAAAAAATCAAACGTTTCACAAAGATTAAATCAAAGTTTAAAATCAATCAGGTGAGGCACTTTGTAGTTGTCGCATAGAGCCCAATATCCTAAAAAAAACCAGAACTTAAAGTTAATGATGTTGAAGTTTTGAAGCCGATCAGATAAAGCATTAACAAATTATCACTTGGAAAATAGTATTTAAATTTTCATAATTTCTTCAATAATAGAGGCAAAAGTTAATTAAAAAGTTCTCTAATTAAAATAAACCAGAATTTAAGGTATGAAGCCGATGAAAAGAGACATACCCTGGTTATTTCATAGGAAGTTATTATTTACTTAATAAAACTGGCAAATTAAAACTCATAAATCCCAAAATCAATGTGAGACTTCCTAAAACGCACCATTGCTAAAATACTGAGGCCAGCGAGAAGATGCATTCTCCAGTTATCGCAGAGAATCCAACAATCCAAGTTTATTAACTATGTAAGTAAAGTGGTTAATATAAACCTACAGGATGTAAACTCAAAATTACTCATTTTTCATGCGATGAACATGGCATTAAGGACAGAAGTTATTTCAAAGAGGCTTTCTCAAGTTATTTTACAATGGAAAATGCCATACCAGGGCAATAACGAATATGAAACATTGGCACCAACTAATTCCAATTTCAGTTAAAATCTTCTAGTGTTGAAAAGTTGAAAAAAATCAGCAGAGTTTTTGCAAGTCATCTCACGGCAACCAAATTAAGAAATGGTTAAAATAAAAATTGATCGGCAGGCACTTGCACATACCAAGAGTTACATGAACCTTTCCCAAAGTTACACTTCACCTGTGTTGCAAACGTGAAGATAATCGGTGTAGACGTATGCTACTTAAAAATGAAAACCGTGGAGGAAGAAAAGACGAATTCAGGCCACCACTTGCAAGTATCTTCGGGGATACATAATTATTAAAGCATTTTCAGGGAAAACCTATAGACTGCGTAGCAGTCATTGTTTACTGAGCTAGAAAACAAACAATACCTTTAATAAACTATTTATACTGTAGAAGTGATAAGGTCCCAGGACTGAAATGTTTTCTAATAAATATATCCTATTGTTTGCTCACGTGTATTTTGAAACCAATTTGTCGGTATCAGTTACCAAGGTTTATACCATATGAATAATATCAAAAACATTTATTATTGATTTTACTACAGTTATGATATAGGGCTGAATTATGCAATCCACTGATACCCATCCACTTTTAGTATTAAAAGCTTCACCAGCCATTTCTTTACTTTATAAGCTGACGCGAGTCTTAGTCATATGATTCGCCACTTGAGCTTTGGGTCATATGACTGAGATCTTCGCTGGCTGACCGGTCCACCCTCCCCCTTTAAAAAATGGTTCTTATAATAACTATAAGGAGACCATTATTAGTGCGACTTTTTACCTATACGAGGCTTTATTAATTACTTGAAGAAGCCTATGTAAATGAAGCACCGTACTAATAAAGGTTTCCTTTTGCTATATATTTTAATGCAAAAAAAAGAGTCGAAAATTTGATAACCAAGCAATAATTACCATTCACAATTTTCTTATTAAACAAACTACCTAAGAGGATTTTTTGTTGGTAAGTGAATCCTCATCACTAAATTTTTTTTTTCCCCTCTCGTGTTCGGTTACTTTGAAAAAAACAGTTGTATTCGATAGGTCAGCATTAGTAATATGCAAGTCACTCTCTTTAATTCCTCGTATGCGTTGGTCAGTATCTATGAACAATTAAGAGCTAGATATGGCATCAAGTATTATATACTATGAATATAATAATATTTTTCTTAACAGATACCAAGTTAAAAAATAAATAAATTATTGTTACCATCGTCGGTTGATGAAACTTGAGACCAAAATATAATGATCCAGTTGCCTGTCCGATAAACTAAAAACGAAATATGGACTACCACCAGTATTCATTTTGGCTAGCTCATGTATGATACTCGTGCTATTCACAATATCTAATGAAGGTTTTAAATCTAGATATGTTATAAAACTGGTATATGCAGTGTGAACGTGGTAGTGCAGTTCCGTTCATACTTTCCGTTCTCTAAGCTATATATATATATATATATATATATATATATATATATATATATATATATATATATATATATATATATATATATATATATATATATATATATAGATGAGGTGTGAGTTTGTGCCTGATTCTATATACAGTATAATGATCCAGGGTGGTCCAACTACGGGCCGCGGGCCACTTGCGGCCCGCGGGATAATTTTTTGTGGCCGGCGAGCACTCACATTAATATATTGATCGAATTTTCTTCTATTAAAAAACCATTATAGTATCTTCGATACTTAGGTTGTGTATGAGAAATAATACTAGGTTACTAGAATGACAGCGTTATTGTAAATTGAGAATCCCACCCCATGACCTTGATTAGTAGAGTTAGGACGTGTCCTGCACGCTTTTTCCTGTATTGTAACAGATAGTGCAGGATCTATAGCGGGCAGTAATGTGGGGTTAGTTGGCTTGCTGAAGAAAAATAGAGTTGATTGTACCACACTGCATTGCATTATCCACCAAGAAGCAGTATGTGGCAAGGTATTACAGATGGGTGATGCCATGCAGAGTGTTGTCAACGTAGTGAATATAAGCAGAGGCGGTAATAAGTCACAGAGACACAGAAAATTAATATTTTTCATTGAAGAGCTGAACGCAGAATTCAATGACCTGCCACCTGCACTCAAGTATCAGGTAGCTGAGTGCTGGAAAAATACTCCAGCATTTTCTTGCTCTTCGGAAAGATATCCTTTTATTTCTTCAAAATGAACAGCTGAGCGATACACTGGTGTACCAAACTCAGCTGCAAGTTAAAGACTTTCTTTGCACCCTAACATTCGTAACAGACATGAGAACCCACTTGAATGTGCTGAATCTGAGCTTAAAAGGCAAACAACAAAATATTTCTCAACTAGTGGGACACACTGAAGCTTTCCGTAAGAAGCTGCAGCTATTCAGTGTGTGTTTAAGAAAGAATTATCTTGCATACTTCTTGTCGTGAACTCATGGCAGATGATATCAAGTCTGATTAGTGAGCAACGATGGGTCAGAGTGCAGTTCACACAGTCCGAGCTGAAGTTTTGGTAGCTGTATTCTACATTAACTTCCATGGGGTTGTTAAATAAAAAGGAGACTGGGTTTCAGTTTTTAAGAGTCTTTAAATCTTTTCTCAAACTCACTAATCAGACTTGATATCATCTGCCATGAGTTCACGACAAGAAGTGATCTGCAACGATACATTCCCCAAACTGAGAGACTTGGGATCCCTAGTTACCCTGTTGAGTCTTTTGCCCAGCTCCTTGAGAACTTAGATGCACTCTTTCCCCATGAGCCAAGGGTCTCTGAGCCTATGGGAACAAACATATAATGATGGGCAAGTTCTCCATATTTTCTCGACTTCTGGGACTCCCTGAAGGTGGCAGCAGCCCCTCCTTCCTCCCTGGTGTACTGGAGATAGGTATCAGCCAAGGTAGATGCACATGTGTAGTCCCACACCACCTGCTTGCCGTCTATATATATATATATCAATAACAACACTGAAACCTGAAACTGTTTTACATGATGGTAGGATTGCTGGTGTCTTTTTTCTGTCTCATAAACATGATGGATAACAGGTATATCTTGCTCCTTCTACTTACACTTTAGGTCACACTACACTGGCATGCACATGCATATATAAATACACACATCTAGGTTTTTCTTCTTTTTCTTGATAGCTCTTGTTCTTTTTATTTTCTCTATTGTCCTTGGGGAAGTGGAAAGAATCTTTCCTCCGTAAGCCATGCGTGTCGTATGAGGCGACTAAAATGCCGGGAGCAATGGGCTAGTAACCCCTTCTCCTGTACACATATACTAAAAAAGAGAAGAAGAAAAACTTTATAAAACTGGGTTGTTTGAATGTGCGTGGATGTAGTGCGGATGATAAGAAAGAGATGATTGCTGATGTTATGAATGAAAAGAAGTTGGATGTCCTGGCCCTAAGCGAAACAAAGCTGAAGGGGTTAGGCGAGTTTCAGTGGGGAGAAATAAATGGGATTAAGTCAGGAGTATCTGAGAGAGTTAGAGCTATAAATGTGTAAATTCAAGGATTATGTGGATTAAAATAAGGGTCGGATGCGAAAAGTGGGTCATAATAAGCGTGTATGCACCTGGAGAAGAGAGGAGTGTAGAGGAGAGACAGAGATTTTGGGAGATGTTAAGCGAATGTATAGGAACTTTTGAACCAAGTGAGAGAGTAATTGTGGTAGGGGACCTAAATGCTAAAGTAGGAGAAACATGTAGAGAGGGTGTGGTAGGTAAGTTTGGGGTGCCAGGTGTAAATGATAATGGGAGCCCTTTGATTGAACTTTGTATAGAAAAGGGTTTAGTTATAGGTAATACATATTTTAAGAAAAAGAGGATAAATAAGTATACAAGATATGATGTAGGGCGAAATGACAGTAGTTTGTTGGACTACGTATTGGTAGATAAAAGACTGTTGAGTAGACTTCAGGATGTACATGTTTATAGAGGGGACACAGATATATCAGATCACTTTTTAGTTATAGCTATAGTGGGAGTAAAATGTAGATGGGATACAAGGCAAATAGAAGCAGTAAGTAAGAGAGAGGTGAAGGTTTATAAACTAAAAGAGGAGGCAGTTAGGGTAAGATATAAACAACTATTGGAGGATAGATGGGCTAGTGAGAGTGTAGGCAATGGGGTCGAAGATGTATGGGGTAGATTTAAAAATGTAATGTTAGAGTGTTAAGCAGAAGTTTGTGGTTACAGGCAAGTGGGTGCGGGAGGGAAGAAGAGCGATTGGTGGAATGATGATGTAAAGAGAGTAGTAAGGGAGAGAAAGTTAGCATATGAGAGGTTTTTACAAAGTAGAAGTGATGCAAGGAGGGAAGAGTATATGGAGAGAAAAAGAGAGGTTAAGAGAGTGGTGAAGCAATGTAAAAAGAGAGCAAATGAGAGAGTGGGTGAGATGTTATCAACAAATTTTGTTGAAAATAAGAAAAAGTTTTGGAGTGAGATTAATAAGTTGAGGAAGCCTAGGGAACAAATGGATTTGACAGTTAAAAATAGGAGAGGAGAGTTATTAAATGGAGAGTTAGAGGTATCGGGAAGATGGAGGGAATATTTTGAGGTGTTGTTAAATGTTGATGAAGACAGGGAAGCTGTGATTTCGTGTATAGGGCAAGGAGTGTGGAAGAGCCAGTTGTGAGTGTTGGGGAAGTTCGTGAGGCAGTGGGTAGAATGAAAACGGGTAAGGCAGCTGGGATTTCGTGTATAGGGTAGGAGTGTGGAAGAGCCAGTTGTGAGTGTTGGGGAAGTTCGTGAGGCAGTGGGTAGAATGAAAACGGGTAAGGCAGCTGGGATTGATGGGATAAAGATAGAAATGTTAAAAGTAGGTGGAGCTATAGTTTTGGAGTGGTTGGTGCTCTTATTTAATAAATGTATGGAAGAGGGTAAGGTACCTAGGGATTGGCAGAGAGCATGTATGGTTCCTTTGTATAAAGGCAAAGGGGACAAAAGAGAGTGCAAAAATTATAGGGGAATAAGTCTGTTGAGTGTACCTGGTAAAGTGTATGGTAGAGTTATTATTGAAAGAATTAAGAGTAAGACAGAAAGCAGGATAGCAGATGAACAAGGGGCTTTAGGATAGGTAGGGGGTTGTAGACGAAGTGTTTACAGTGAAACATATAGGTGAACAGTATTTGGATAAGGGTAAAGAGGTTTTGTGGCATTTATTGATTTGGAAAAGGCGTATGATAGGGTGGATAGGGGACAATGTGGCAGATGTTGCAGGTGTATGGAATGGGAGGTAGGTTACTGAAAGCAGTGAAGAGTTTTTATGAGGATAGTGAGGCTCAGGTTAGAGTGTGTAGGAGGGAGGGGACTATTTCCCAGTAAAAGTGGGCCTTAGACAAGGATGTGTGATGTCACCGTGGTTGTTCAATATATTTATAGATGGGGTTGTAAGAGAGTGAATGCGAGGGTCTTGGCAAGAGGTGGGGTTAAAGATAAACATAACAAAGTGGAGTTGTCACAGTTGCTTTGCTGATGATACTGTGCTTTGGGAGATTCTGAAGAAAGTTGCAGAGGTTGCTGGATGAATTTGATAGGGTGTGTAAAAAAGAAAAAAGAAAGTGAATATAGGAAAAAGAAAGGTGATGAGGATAACAAAATGATTAGATGACGAAAGATTGGATATCAGATTGGGGGGGAAAAAGTATGGGGGGGGAATGTATTCAGAATTTGGAAGTGGACATGTCAGCAGATGGGTCATGAAGGATGATGAATCACGGGAATTGATGAGGGGAAAAGGGTGAGTGGAGCATTTTGGGGTCTGTGGAGACGGGGGCCTTGTCCAGGGAAGTTAAGGGGGAATGTAGAGTATAGTTATACCAACACCTGATATGGGTGTGAAGCATGGGTGATGAATGTTGCAATGAGGAAAGGCTGGAGGCAGTGGAGATGTCATGTCTGAGGTAAATTTTTGTGGGGAATAAAATGCAGAAATTGGGGGTTTTGGGAAAATTTGGGGGGTTGAAATTCCAAAATTTTAACCCAGAGAGCTGAGGGGGGTTTTGGGTGGTTCGGACATTTTAGAGAGAATGGAACGAGACAGAATGACTTGGGGGATGTATAAACTGTAGGGGGGGAAAGGGGGGGAGTGGGTCGGCCTAGGAAAGGATGGAGGGGGGGGGAAAAGGGGGGTTTTGGGGCGGGGGGGTTTGATTTCCCAGCAAGCATGGGGAGCGTATTTGATAGGAGTGAATGGAGACAAAGGGTTTTTTTAAAACTTGACGTGCTGTTGGGTGTGAGCAAAGTAACATTTATAAAGGGGATTCGGGGAAACCGGCAGGCCCGGACTTGAGTCCTGGAGATGGGAAGTACGGTGTCTGCACTCTGAAGGGGGGGTGTTAATGTTGCAGTTTTATAACTGTGTGTAAAACACCCCCCTGGAAAAACAAATGATGGGTGAATGATGATGAAAGTTTTTTTTTTTCGGGACCCTGCCTTGGTGGGAATCGGCCGATGTTAATAAAAAAAAAAACAACCTGTACTAGCTGCTAGCCAGTGTTCGAACCCATGTTGTATTTTGGGCCCCTCCCCCGTGAGCGAAACCCCATGACGCCTCAAACCACAGGACCCCCAATCCTAAAAAAACCAAGCACCCAGCGACCCCGGTTTGTTACTCTTGGTCCCAAAGGAAAATACGGAAGTGTGGGGGCCCTTAATTTCATTCTCACCCCCGTTTGGGGGCCCAGTCTACAAGCAGCATATATATATTATTGTAAACGGGAGTGGTATTGATCAATAACAACCTTTACTAGCCAGGGTTTTGAACCCATTTAAAATTGGCCCCTCACCACTACCTTGTCCTCGGACCAAAATTTAAAAAACCTAGCGTCGCTTTGCTTGGTTCTTGAGGATTGGGGAGTCCTGTGGTTTTTAAAGGGGTAATGTGGTTCTCGCTCACAGTGACGGGCCAGACAACATGGGTTGAACCCTGGCAAGTCATTGTTGTTATTGATCAATCCCCTTTTTGGGGTTCAAAAAAAAAATTTTTAAATAATATATATATATATATATATATATATATATATATATGTCGTGCCGATTAAAGGGAAAACTTGCGATTTTTGGGTTTAAAAAGAACTCTCTTCTTTAAAATAAGACAAAATGAAAATTTGTGTATGCAATAATTTCCCAAAAAACATTCTGAACATAACGAAAAAAATATATTTATTTTGTTTTGTATTATTAAATTAATGTTAACGTATCTAAAATATATTTAGTTTGGGGTTTGGCTAAATTAAATTGCGCTTGTTGTAAATAAGGTTAGGTAGGTTTTTAAAGTTTCTCTTGGTACAAAATTTTAAATTCTTACATTAACATAAATGAAAATATATATCTTTAAACATTAAAGGAAAAAAAATTAAAAAAGGACAATTTTGGAATGAGTTCTTGCTAATTGACCAGTTTTACCTAATCGGGACAAAATATATATATATATATATATATATATATATATATATATATATATATATATATATATATATATA
>WNWK01048859.1:0-13402 GCA_009830355.1 Cherax destructor | reverse complement strand
TTTAGCTCGAGGTGCTCCACCATTCTTTTTCCTGATGATTTTCTCCAGGACTTTGCACACTATACACATAAGTGACACCGGTCTATAGTTTAGTGCCTCTTTTCTGTCTCCTTTTTTAAAGATGGGGACTACATTGGCCTTCTTCCATACCTCAGGTAGCTGCCCAGTTCCAAGGGATGTGTTGAATATTATGGTAAGTGGCACACTCAGTACCTCAGATCCTTCCCGAAGAACCCACGGGGAGATATTGTCCGGACCCATCGCCTTTGAGATATCAAGGTCACTGAGTAACTGCTTCACCTCCTCCTCAGTTGTGTGTATGCCCTCCAGCACTTGATACATCCCTTGTTGGTGACCCACCCCGTCCTGTCTACCCAGCTGCCTTCCTTCCTCCACTGTGAATACTTCCTTAAACCTCAAGTTGAGCTCCTCACATACCTCTTGATCGTTACTTGTGAGTTCCCCATCTTCTCTCCTCAGCCTTATCACCTGGTCCTTGACTGTTGTCTTCCTTCTGATGTGACTGTACATCAGTTTTGGGTCGGACTTAACTTTAGATGCTATGTCGTTTTCGTACTGTGTGTGTGCGTGATGATGCATGTCTACTCTATGGTGCATGTGTCGAGATTTAAATGTGTACAAAAAAATTTACATATTCAAATTTGTGACCTTGTGAACCTATGATGCCTTGAAAATAAAATCCAAGAGGAAAAAAATATTAATATTGTAAACTTGCTTTCTCTAATTTTCTGACCTGCTTGACCAGGTGTGGGTTCCAAACTGGTGCTGCATACTCCAGTATGGGCCTACTAAATATCTACCATCCTAGCTCCCTCCATCTCTATTTACGTCCCACCCTAGCTACCAGAATTGCAAAAATTCTAAATGCCTAATTCATATTTATGTTCCTACCTCAGTTCCTCTCTCTCTCTCTCTCTCTCCCTATCTCTCCTTCTACCAACAAGAATTACAAAGATATTTAAAGCCTCCTCCGTACATTCCTTCCTACCTTTTTTCCTACCTTCATCCCTCTCTATCTCTCTCTACCTTCTTATAGACAACAATTTTAAAGATACAAGAAGCCCCCTCCATACCTACCTTCCCACCTCCTCTCTCCCTTCCTTCCTAACTCCTTCCCACCCACCTCCCTCTCTCTCTCTCTCTCTCTCTCTCTCTCTCTCTCTCTCTCTCTCTCTCTCTCTCTCTCTCTCTCTCTTCCTTCCTATAGAAAACAATTACAAAGATACTAAAAGTCTCCTCCTTACCTACCTTCGTACCTCCCTCCCTATGTCTGTCTCTCTCCCTTCCTCGCTCCCTTCCTTCCTATCGGCAAGAATTGCAAAGATACTAAATGCCTCCTAAATATCTTCCATCCTAGCTTCCTCCATCTCTGCCTACCTACCTCCCTAGCTACAAAAATTATAAAAATACAACAAGCCTAATTCATTCCTATGTTACTACCTTAGTCCGTCTCTCTCTCTCTCCCTATATCTCCTTCTACCAACAAGAATTACGAAGATATTGAAAGCCTCCTCCGTACGTTCCTTCCTTCTTCCTTCCCTCCCTTCAGCCCTCTCTCTACCTTCCTATAGACAACAATTACAAAGATACTAAAAGCCTCCTCCATACCTACCTTCCCACCTCCCTCCCTCTCTGCCTTCCTTCCTACCTTTTTCTCGCCTTATCACTCACTCTCTCTCTCTCTATCTCTCTCTCTCTCTCTCTACCTCCCTATAGAAAACAATTACAAAGATACTAAAAGTGTCCTCCTTACTTACCTTCGTACCTCCTTCCCTCTGCCTGTCTCTCTCCCTACCTCGCTCCCTTCCTTCCTATCATCAAGAATTCCAAAGATACTAAATGCCTCCTAAATATCTACCATCCTAGCTCCCTCCATCTCTCCTGACGTCCCTCCCTAGCTACCAGAATTACAAAAATACTAAAAGCCTAATTAATACCTATGTTCCTTCCTCAGTCCCTCTTCTCTCTCTCTCTCTCTCTCTCTCTCTCTCTCTCTCTCTCTTACCTTCCTATAGACAACAATTACAAAGATACTAAAGCCTCCTCCATACCTACCTTCCCTCTTGAGCTATCTCTTATGCACCAGGAATGCCAAGAAAACTCTCTTCTTGTCAGCTACATGTATTACAAACTCCTAGCATCAGAGACTGCCATACATTATAATTGGTTATAACTACATTTTTATGAAACCTAACTTGATGTAGGACTTAGATTAATTTGCATAAAATATTATCGAACACCTTCATAGTAAAAAAAAACATACATATATACATACCTGTTAATGCCGGACCGGAGACTCGAACCTGTGAACATAGAAAAGAGAGACAAGATTATTCACATGTGCCCGACAATATTGCCGGGCACTAGTATTAAGCAAAACTTTCCTTAAATCTTTAAAGTTTGTGTGTATCTATGTTCTCCCTCCCTTATTCTCTTTCTCCTTACCTTCCTCCCTCTCTATCTTAGTCACTATACATTCTCCCTTTATCTGTCTCACTCTCACTTAGGCTTGGCTCACTTACAGTAAACAACAACAATCATTTAATTAATTAACTCAGGTAAGATTGAATATAAAGAGAGTGAAGGAGGGAGGGAGGGTGTGATGGTGGGAGGTCCAGTACCCCCCATGCCCATCGCTGCCGGCGCCATTTTTAAATGTATTGTACTGATCATGAAATATAATTTTTTGTTGTTATTCTTCTTGCTCTTGTGATTATGTGCTGTTTTTCTCATGGTCATAGACTAATTCTTCAGTTTTTAAACATATTTAGATCTTAATTTCAAGTTTTGTTACCAATATTGTAATATTTCTGTAGTGTATAATAAGAGGCAGTTATCCTTCGAGGTAATTTTAGAGGTGTAACTTAAAAAATCTTGGTTGTACTTTAATGATGAGACAGAAAGAGGCAGCAGTAGCAGGTGAGAGAGAGTCGGCATAATTAATTAACAGATTGAAAGACAGAGGGAGGGAGGCAGTAGTTAGAAGAAGCGACATTAAGAGGCAGGCAGCAGGTACAAATATAAATTAAATTAATTCAACAACAGGTGGTCAGTAAAACTTACCTAGAGAAGAGATAGAATTCCGGGAGAGGGGCGGGGTGGTGACTTACAAGACTTACAAAGAATTACAAAAATACTAAAAGCCTAATTCATACCTAAGTTTCTACCTCCATCCCTCTCTCTCTCCCAATCTCTCCTTCTACCAACAAGAATTACGAAGATATTAAAAGCCTCCTCCATACCTACCTTCCTACCTCCTTGCCTCCTCCTCTCCCTCTCTCTCTCTTCTCTCTCTCTCTCTCTCTCCCTACCTAAATAGAAAACAACAATTAGAAAAACACTAAAAGCCTCTTCCATAGCTACCTTCCCACCTCCCTCCCTCTCTCTCTCCCTTCCTTCCTACAAGCAACAATTACAAAGATACTAAAAGCCTCTTCCATACCTACCTTCCTAGCTCCTTCCCTCTCTCTCTCTCTCCCTTCCTCGCTCACTTCCTTGCAATCGGTAAGAATTGCAAAGATACTAAATGCCTCCTAAATATCTTCCATCCAAGCTCCCTCCATCTCTCCCTACTTACCTCCCTAGCTACAAGAATTACAAAAATACTTAAAGCCTAATTCATATCTATGTTGCTAAAACAGTCCCTCTCTCCCTCTCTCTCCCTATCTCTCCTTCTACCAACAAGAATTACGAAGATATTGAAAGCCACCTCCGTACCTTCCTTCCTACCTCATTCTCTCCATTCATCCCTTTCTCTCTCTCGCTTCCTTCCTATAGAAAACAATTACAAAGATACTAGAAGCCTCCTCCATACCTACCTTACCACCTCCCCCCCTATCAGCCTTCCTTCCAACCTCCTTCCCTCCACATCCCTCTCTCTCTCTCTCTCTCTCTCTCTCTCTCTCTCTCTCTCTCTCTCTCTCTCTCTCTCTCTCTCTCTCTCTCTCTCTCTCTCTCTCTCTCTACCTTCCTTTAGAAAACAATTACAATGATACTAAAAGTCTTCTCCTTACCTACCTTCTTTTCTCCCTCTCTCTGTCTGTCTCTCTCCCTACCTCGCTCCCTTCCTTCCTATCGTCAAGAATTCCAAAGATACTAAAGGCCTCCTAAATACCTTCCATCCTAGCTCCCTCCATCTCTCCTTACGTCCCTCCATAGCTACTAGAATTACAAAAATACTAAAAGCCTAATTCACACCTATGTTCCTACCTCAGTCCCTCTCTCTGTCTCTCCCTATCTCGCATTCTACCAACAAGAATTACGAAGATATTGAAAGCTTCCTCCGAACCTTCCTTCCTACCTCTTTCCCTCCCTGTATTCCTCTCTCTCTCTCTCTCTACCTTCCTATAGACAACAATTACAAAGATTCCAAAAGCCTCCTCCATACCTACCTTCTCACCTTCCTCCCTCTCTGCCTTTATTCCTACCTCCTTCCCTCCCAACATCCCTCTCTCTCTCTCTCTACCTTCCTATAGAAAACAATTACAAAGACACTAAAAGCCTCCTCCATATCTACGTTTCTAATCCCATCCTTCTCTCTCTCTCCCTACCTTTCTACCTAAAAGACATTCAATAATAAGGAGAATACTCCTGTCCTACCTACCTTCCTACCTAATAGGTGTGAGTGACACTAAGAAGCTATCTCTTATGCACTAGTATTAAGCAAAACTTTCCTTAAATCTTTAAAGTTTGTGTGTATCTATGGTCTCCCTCCCTTATTCTCTTTCTCCTTACCTTCCTCCCTCCCTATCTTAGTCACTATACATTCTCCCTTTATCTGTCTCACTCTCACTTAGGCTTGGCTCACTTACAGTAAACAACAACAATCATTTAATTAATTAACTCAGGTAAGATTGAATATAAAGAGAGTGAAGGAGGGAGGGAGGGTGTGATGGTGGGAGGTCCTGTACCCCCATGCCCCTCGCTTTCGGCACCATTTTTAAATGTATTGTATTTATTTTTATTTTTATTATTAACACATCGGCTGATTCCCACCAAGGCAGGGTGTCCCGAAAAAGAAAAACTTTCATCATCATTCACTCCATCACTGTCTTGCCAGAGGGGTGCTTTACACTACAGTTATAAAACTGCAACATTAACACCCCTCCTTCAGAGTGCAGACACTGTACTTCCCATCTCCAGGACTCAAGTCCGGCCTGCCGGTTTCCCTGAATCCCTTCATAAATGTTACTTTGCTCACACTCCAACAGCCCGTCAAGTATTAAAAACCATTTGTCTCAATTCACTCCTATCAAATACGCTCACACATGCTTGCTGGAAGTCCAAGCCCCTGGCACACAAAATTTCCTTTACCCCCTCCCTCCAACCTTTCCTAGGCCGACACCTACCCCGCCTTCCCTCCACTACAGATTTATACACTCTCGAAGTTATTCTGTCTCGTTCCATTATCTCTACATGTCCGAACCACCTCAACAACCCCTCCTCAGCTCTCTGGATAATAGTTTTGGTAATCCCGCACCTCCTCCTAATTTCCAAACTCCGAATTCTCTGCATTATATTCACACCACACATTGACCTCAGACATGACATCTCCACTGCCTCCAGCCTTCTCCTCGTTGCAACATTCATCACCCATGCTTCACACCCATATAAGAGTGTTGGTATAACTATACTCTCATACATTCCCTTCTTTACTTCCATGGACAAAGTTCTTTGTCTCCACTGATCATGACATATATTTCTTTGTTGTTATTCTTCTTGCTCAGGCAGGCAGCAGGCAGCAGCTATGGCTGCTCCTATATTTGGTCATTTCCTGGGCCGTTGAGACTCCAGTGATGGTCTATTTGCAAGAACTGTTGCAACAACATACAAGGAACTTATAGTGACAAGAAAACTGACAGTGACTACAGCGAAATGGACCAATTAGAACCAAAACAGGAGACCGGCATTCAAATACCAGACCCGCTACCAGACGTACAACCAGACAAGCAATCGTTTTCCACCACACTGAAGTAACTGACTCAATATCAACTGCACAGTCTTCAATGTGAAGTCAACACAAGGGAAAACCTAATCACCAAATCGACAAGGAAACTGACAGGTTGTAGTGTAGTGTCGGTTTCTTTTTTCTTCTCTCAGTGCCAGGTGAGGGGTGGAGAGTGCCAGGTGAGGGGTGGAAGTGAACATTTAAACATGGCTGACTGGCATTCAATCACCAGCTACTGCCAGACGTGCAACTACGAAGCGACGTTCTAACCATACTGACAGTAGCTGACCATTATATCAACTGCACCAGTGTTAATGGCAGGGAAACACAGCAGAAACCGTTAAATCTACTAAACAAACTCCAAGGAAACAGGTTATAGCGACGGTTCTTTCCCTCAGTGTTAAAGGTGGGAAGAAAGTGGATTAGAAAAGAATATGTTTTAATAGCTGACTTCCATATTAACTGACCAGTGTACATTAGGAGGGAAACATAGGAGAAAACGCCAAATCTAACGACAAAACTCCAAGGAATCTGTCAAGGGTATTAGCCGTTATTTCCTCAATGCTTTTAAAAATGGCTGACACATCAACTCTACGAGGACCAGTCAACAACGACGAGCCCCGTTAAATGGGATTGATGGAGTTTTGGAAGTACATCACTATTGATTAAAACTTTTTCTTACCTGCCAGGATGGAAATGACAAGAAGTGTGATAGGTGAAGGTGGACTGTGAAGTGATGAGTGAAGGGAGTTTCAAGTAAAGGGTGAGGGGGGTATGTGTTAACAAGCAATTTACTAGTATCCAGTGGTGATTTCTAGAGTAGTTACTAGGCCATTGCTAGGTGTCTGATAGGATCAGTGGTTTCTTTTTAATAAAAAAAATAAAATAAAAATAAAGAAAAGAGATTTTTGTTGTGAAGTGATAGAGTGCAAAGTGACCATGGCTGGCGTAAAAGTGACCATGGCTGACGTAAGAGTGACCATGGCTGACGTAAGAGTGACCATGGCTGGCGTAAGAGTGACCATGGCTGGCGTAAGAGTGACCATGGCTGGCGTAAGAGTGACCATGGCTGGCGTAAGAGTGACAATGGCTGGCGTAAGAGTGACCATGGCTGGCGTAAGAGTGACCATGGCTGGCGTAAGAGTGACCATGGCTGGCGTAAGAGTGACCATGGCTGGCGTAAGAGGGGTTCACGCTGCCATAATTATATTTATCATGATACTGAATTTCTTTGAAGGAAATCAGTCATGGGGTCTGCAAAGGTAATGGGGTGGTAGCTCCCTGGAAGTGAAAGCCCAACAGGGGCCCCATCCTACCAGAAACGTAAGTGCCACTATCGCCGCAAGGTATGGCAACCCCACATATCCAAACAAACACAGTGGCGCACAACTTTTATAGTAGTGCTATTAAGTGGTGATATCCATACTAATCCAGGACCTCAATCTATGGTACAGGTGCAAAACAGACAGATAAATCATGGTGATAATGACGGTCTAGTAGCTAGAAATGATAACCTTACCTCCATATGTAATGCACCACCAGACGTGTGTATGCACTGTGCTGGGGTGCGAAAAAAGAACAGTAAACATACCATATGTAAGAGATGTATGGGGTGGGTGCATAATGGATGTGAGGGAAAAGTCCATAGATAGGAGTGATGAAAGTGTGAAGGTATGTAGAGTGATGGTTGAATGGTAGTTTGCTTGTTAAGGTGGGGTGAGTGTCTCGCTGCTGCTATACCTTTCCCCCTTTTCCACCCGGTGAGAGGTGTAATGCTGGGCTCCGGCCACAGGTTGAAATCACTCGACTGACCACGCCCGACCTCACTTCCTCTGTTTCCGCACGGATCATCTGATTCAAGGCTGAGTGGGGGGCCGGCGTACTCACCAAGTGAGAAGCAGAGTCGTTACCACAAATTCTTCACTATGCCAGTAGTTCCTAAGTCCACACTCTAGAAATCTCAGGCAACTGTACTTTACCAGGGGACAACCTTCACCTGAGTCCCTGATATCATTTGTGACATTGTGGATGTGGAAAACTGTTGTGTTTTTGGGAAACATCGATGCAACAACACCACCACGGAGTCTAATATCGATTCATTGCTTCTGTGTTAACAAGATCAACACCTGTAAATATCTAGATTTGGATCAGATATATATATATATATATATTTTTTTTTTTTCATTTTTAATGTTTCTTAAGATAGGATTATTATAGTCATATTTACGTATTTATTATTTACATTTCTTTCTATTAAAATAAAGTGTTTATTGTTCTTGTTATTATTATCTTTTTCTATTATACTTTTCCTAAGAAGATTGGCAACAACCTTCACAAGTGGCGACCTTGCCAGGATTCGACTCAAAGATTCGACACCTCGAACACGATTCGACGCTACTTGGACTTGAGCTGTCGGTACCTGGCTACATTATTGGAACTCCGCCACCAGCGACGCAGTGTTTACCTCCACCGCTCCACACCACAGACGATTGCCACCCTCCATAAGTATTCATTTGCTATAGTAGGACTACAGTAAACGTATTTAAAGGATTTGGTGATTGTTAAATAATCTTTGTTTATGTTAGTCAAGTCAAGGCAGGATGTGCTAGTTACTTCTGCCACCTTTGTTTTGAGCTTGAATATTATTTTAGGAATAGACTCTAGGGATCTGAGATTTTCCAGTGATAAATCTTCATTGAGTTATTTTATGTTATATCAAGGGAACTGTCATAGGACACTCTTGATTATAGTGGGTAGAGTGGATGGTCAAGTGATCCCATTCTCCTTACTGTTTGGTCGGAGCTGGCATAGAACCCTCCAGTCAATTTATACTGTATAAATCGAAGTAGGGATTGAACCCTCCGGTTTAGTTTGGTCAGTTGTAGTGGAGCAGGATTTGAACCCTCCGTTTTCTATTATCTGTTTCATTCACCCAGTAAGTTAAGTTATCCCGGTTAGTATGGAGGAATACCAGTTCTGGATGAATGCTGGGATGAAGCTAGGTATTCGGGAAAACTTTAGAATCTTTCATAGCTATAGATTCAGGAAAAAAAGAATGAAATTGAAAGAGAGAAACAAGAGAGACAGTTAGAAAGAGATCGAGAAAGACAAGAGAGACAGTTAGAAAGAGAACAAGAAGAAAAAAGGGAGAGAGAGAATTGAAAGAAGAGAAAAAGGAGAGAGAGAGATTGAAAGAGAAGAGAAAAAGGAGAGAGAGAGAATTGAAGAGAAGAGAAAAAGGAGAAAGAGAGAATTGAAAGAGAAAGTCAAGAGAGACAGTTAGAAAGAGAACTAGAAGAAAAAAAGAACGTGATAGACTTTATCGTGAAGAAAGAGCACAAATAAGGAACAACAGGCTAGAGAACGTGATGCACCCTCTAGAGAAAGAATTAGAGGAAAGAGCAAAAGCTAGAGAACATGAGGAAGAGAGAAAGAAAGATCGTGAAGTAGAGAAAGCTCGTCTAGAATTAGAGAATAAGAAACTAGTTCTTACCCAGCAGAAATTAAATGAGGGCGTAGTGGAGCGTCCCACTCCTTCATATACCCCCACCCCCAACTTCCACCCTTCACAGAGGGGGAAGACATAACTTCTTATATTATCAGATTTGAAAATACAGCTTCCCTCTGTGAATGGCTAGTTGATTCTTGGGCTACTAGGCGGGTATGTTATTCTCAGGGACAGCTTTGAACATTTATGCAACTTTGTCACATGATATCATTTGTGACTATAATCTGTTGAAAAAGGCAATTCTTAAGGCCTACCAGAAAACTGCAAATTCTTATAGGAAGGATTTCAGGTATGCCGCATTACAACACAGTCAGAACTTCCAGCAGTTACAGATTACTCTCTTTCGTTTGTTTGATTTTTGGATAGACAGCGCAGGAATTGATCACGACTACTGATCTCTTGCCGACCAGTTCCTGAGGCTCTGCCCCACCAGATACGAACCTTCATTAGAGAACGTAATCTGATTACGGCTGCGGAAGTTGCTGAAGCTGCTGACTTGTATGCGGAAGCCCATAATTCCTATAAGGACCTGAAGGGATCGATCCCGAAAGGCAAAGGATCACCGGATGTGAGGAAGACTAAACCTCTGGTAGAAAGTAAACCAACATCATTTATCCCAGTGTGTCACTTGTGTGGTATGAAAGGGTATAAACGCCCCAATTGCCCTTCAAAGAAAGTTCAAAAAAGTTGGTAGGTGTTTCAAAGACTGTAATGAACGAGCACCCTTCTGTTCAGGGACAGTTAATGGCCTTAATGTATCTACGATATTAAGAGACACAGGATGCACATGTATTGTCATATCTGATAAACTGTTCCCTAATCTCAAACCCACTCATGACTCCACTATTCTTACAGATTACTTGGGCCGATCGGACACATTCCCAACCATCCGCTGTTACATTAGTTCTAAATGTTCAGTACTTATTGGTAATGTAAAAGGTGCCGTTCTCCCTTCAGAGGGAGACCTTTCACTACTAACATGGGACGTAAGTGTTTCAGCTCCTCTTCATTTAAACTCAGAAAAACCCTTCTCTAATTTTGTTCCCGAGGATGTAGGAACAGATGCTGCTGCTCTCGATAGCGAGGTAGCAGGATCACCTGGTAACTCTTTAGATGAAAGTGATGATATTGTCTCTGAATCTATCCAGGTATTAACTAGGGCACAAAGCAAAGCACTAGCTTCTCCTGCCATTCATCCTTTGATTTTTCCTGACCTAAAACCTTTGGAAATATCTAAGGATGACTTTGTCAAGTTACAACTTAATTGCCCTTCTCTCCAGAATTGCCATGATTCAGCTAGTAAAAATAAAGTTATTCAAAGGAAAGACTTTTCATATAAATTTGAATACATTAGAGGTATTCTATACAAATCGGTATTTAAGCCTCATTCAGACGATATAGCCTATTCCACTCTAGTTGTCCCAAGCCAGTGCAGGGAGACCATTCTTAAAATGGCCAATGATCTACCAGTGGCTGGACATTTCTCTCACCGTAAAACCTTAAATAAAATTAGGAAACCTATTTTGGGCGAGAATGTCCTCAGATATCACTTTATATTGTAGATCTTGTAAGGGTACCAGAGTGTGTACCTCGATCAGGACAGAACACAAGAGGAAAGGATGGCACTGAAAGAGAGGATACAAAGACGAAAGGAGGAACGAGAGGAAGTGACAAGGAAGAGCGGAGGAACCTAGACCCAAGTAGAAGGGCAGACACCCCCCAGAAACACACACAGAAGAACTCCAACCACGACAACCCCAAGGCAACTGTACATTTAAACCCACACCCACACATCATTCCTCCTGCCCCACCCCATCACAAACCCTACCCCTACAACAACAACCACCCCTACAGCAACCCCCTATGGGCACTGTGCCCCCCCCCCATCACAAACCCCACCCCCACAATAACCCCCCAATAATCTTCCAGGACCACAGTTTTAGAATGAAGTTGAAGGTTTGGTACAAGAATACAGATGGAATAACAAATAAATATGAAGAGTGGAATGAAAGAATCAATGAGAAGTCCCCAGACATCATAGCAGTCACAGAAATGAAACTCGCTGAGGCAATAACAGACACAATCTTCCCACAGGGATATCAGATCCAGAGGGAAGGAGTGGTTGCACTGCTCGTAAGGAACCAATGGAGATTTGAGGAAATGGAAGGCATGGACGCAATTAGAGAAAGGGACTACATAGTAGGTACAATTCAGTCTGGGGAACATAAGATAGCCATTGCAGTGATGTATAACCCACCACAGATCTGCAGGAGGCTAGGAGAGGAATATGAAGAGAACAGAACAATGGTGGAGACACTGGCGGAGGTAGCAAGAAGAGCTCCTTCAAGCAGAGCAAAGTTACAGGCTATGGGCGACTTCAACCACAGGGAGATTGATTGGGGAAATCTGGAACCACATTGGGGTCAAGAAACATGGAAAGCCAAGATGATGGATGTGGTACTGGAAAACCTGATGCACCAACATGTCAGGGACACTACCAGAAAGAGAGGATAGGACGAACCAGAAAAGGGTTTGGGCCTTGTGTTCACCCTGAGCAGCTCAGACAATGAGGACATCACATATGAGAGGCGCCTGGGAGCCAGTGACCATATGGTTCTGAGCTTTGAGTACATAGTAGAGTTACAAGTGGAGAGGGAAACAGGAGTTGAAAGGGAAAAGCCAAACTTTAAAAGAGGGGACTACACGGTAATCCCCCTGATGTATGCTGGGAGGCAGTTGAACAATCTTGGGCCCCTGACACTTATTGTGTTGTCCCTCAACTTGCTAGTGGCACCCCTGCTCTTCATTGGGGGGATGTTACATCGCCTGCCGAGTCTTTTCCTTTCGTAGGGAGTGATTTTTGTGTGCAAGTTTGGAACTAAGCCCTCGAGAATTTTCCATGTGTATATAATAATATATCTCTCCCCCCTGCGTTCTAGAGAGTACAGGTTTAGGAACTTCAAGCGTTCCCAGTAGTTGAGGTGGTTTATCGCACTTATGCGTGCGGTGAAGGTTCTCTGCACATTTTCAAGGTCAGCAATTTCACCCCCCTTGAAAGGTGCAGTTAGTGTCAGCAATATTCCAGCCTAGATAGAACAAGCGATCTGTAAAGTGTCAACATGGGCTTGGCATCCCTGGTTTTGAAGGTTCTCATTATCCATCCTGTCATTTTCGAGCAGATGCAATTGCTACTTTGTTATGGTCCTTGAAGGTGAGATCCTCTGACATGATCACTCCCAGGTCTTTGACATTAGTTTTTCGCTCTATTGTGTGGTTGGAATTAGTTTTGTACTCCGATGAGATTTTAATTTCTTCACGTTTTCCGTATCTGAGTAATTGAAATTTCTCATCATTGAACCTCATATTGTTTTCTGCAGCCCATTTAAAGATTTGGTTTATGTCTTCTTGGAGTCTTGCAGTGTCTTCAACGGTGGACACTGTCATACAGATCGGGTGTCATCTGCAAAGGAAGACACAGCACTGTGGCTTATATCCCTCTCAATGTCTGATATGAGGATGAGGAATAGGATGGGAGCAAGTACTGTGCCTTGTGGAACAGAGCTTTTACAGTAGCTGCCTCAGACTTTACTCTGTTGACTACTACTCTTTGTGTTCTACATGTTAGGAAATTATAGATCCATCTACCAACTTTTCCTGTTATTCCTTTATCACGCATTTTTGTGCTATTTCACCATGGTCACACTTGTCAAAGGCTTTTGCAAAATCTGTGTATATAACATCTGCATTCTGTTTATCTTCTAGAGCATCCAGGACCTTGTCGTAGTGGTCCAGTAGTTGGGACAGACAGGGCGCTGCTCTAAACCCATGCTGTCCTGGTTGTGCAATTGATGGGTATCAAGATGGGTGGCGATCTTGCTTCTTAGAACCCTTTCAAAGATTTTTATGATATGGGACGTTATCGCAAT
>WNWK01048858.1:0-13402 GCA_009830355.1 Cherax destructor | reverse complement strand
AATCATATCATCTTAGTCTATGGTGACATTTCTGATTTGTCTTGCAAACATTATATTTCCATAACTGACATTAGTTATTTTACATATTTTCAGTTACTTGAGCTCTGCCAAAAGTCTAGTCACCTTGTTTTGATTACTACTCTCTCATCTGGAGAAGTTCACACAACATTGTTTCATCTTTAATATTTTAAAACGCTAATTCTGTAGAGTTCATAATGCTCTGAGTAATAGGAAGTAAGGACAATCCATCCAAGGGAAAGGAGGAAATCAATTCCTTGCCTAAAGTTTAAGTGGGGCTTCCTATCACATTTTTATTTCATCTTATAATATTTGAAGCTTATCATTTATTGTGATGGAGAATCTTATTCCTTTGATCTGTCTTTCTGGGCGACCTCACCTAAGGATTCTGTTCCCAGTCTGCTCGACCAGAACAATCTCCTTCCAGTGTTACCAAGGAGATGGATTCTTCAAGTGATCCGTTGTTTACGACTCTCTCTTGTCTAATGTTTCTTTGGCAAAAAGGAAAACAGGAGCAAGTCAGAAACAAACCTTCTCATATCAGTTAGTTGCCATTTGTCGAAGGCACTTGTCGATAAGACACTTGGCCTGTTGTGTGTCTACTCACCTGTGTGTGTGTGTGTGTGTGTGTGTGTGTGTGTGTGTGTGTGTGTGTGTGATTACCTATTTGTGGTTGCAGGGGCCGAGGCACAGCTTCTGGCCCAGCATCATCGCTGGTCTTCACTAGGTCCTCTCTCTCCCTGCTCCGTGAGATTGATCGTACGTCTTCTTAAAGCTATGTATGGATTCTGCCTCCACTACATCACTCTCCAGAGTGTTCCACTTTCTGACAACTCTATGGCTGAAGAAAATCTTCTTAACATCCCTGTGACTCATCTGAGTCTTCAACTTCTATTTATGACCCTCTGTTGCTGTGTTCCATCTCTGAAACATTCTGTCCATATCCACGTTGTCAATTCCTCTCAGTATTTTGTATGTAGTTATCATGTCTTCCCTTTCTCTCCTGTCCTCCAGTGTTGTCAGGTCGATTTTCCTTAACCTCTCCTCGTAAGACATACCCCTTTGCTCCGGGACTAGTCTTGTTGCAAACCTTTGCCCTTTCTCTAATTTCTAGACGTGTTTGACCAGGTGTGGGTTCCTTACTGGTGTTGTATACTCCAATATGGGCCTGATGTACACGGTGTACAAAGTCTTGAACGATTCCTTGCTAAGGTGTCGAAACGCTATTCTTAGGTTTGCTAGGCGCCCATATGCTGCAGAAGCTATTTGGTTGATGTGCTCCTCTGGAGATGTGCTCGGTATTATACTCACCCCAAGATCCTTTTCCTTGAGTGAGGTTTGCAGTTTTTGGCCACCTAACATATACTCTGTCTAAGGTCTTCTTTGATCTTCCCCAGTCTTCATAATTTTGCACTTGGTGAAGTTAAACTCATGGAGCCAGTTGTTGGAGCAGGCTTGCAGTCGGTCCAAATCCCTTTGTACGTCTACTTGATCTTCATCCACTTGAATTCTCCCCATTAGCTTCACGTCGTGTGCAAACAGAGACTCCTCCGAATCTATTCGTTTCGTCAAGTCATTCACATATACCAGAAACAGCACCGGCCCTGGGACTGACCCTTGTGGAACCCCGCTTGTCACAGAAGCCCACTCTGGCACCTCGTCACGTTCCATCACTCGTTGTTTCCTTCTTGTCAGGTATTCTCTGATCCTCTGCAGTGCCTTTCCTGTTATTCCTGCCTGCTCCTCTAGCTTTTGCACTAATCTCTTGTGCAGAACTGTGTTGAAAGCCTTCTTACAATCCAAGAAAATGCAGCCTACCCACCCTTCTCTTTCCTGCCTTACTTTTGTCACCTTCTCGTAAAACTCCAGTACTTTTGTGACACAGAATTTCCCCTCCTTGAAACTGTGCTGGTTATCGTGTATAAGCTCATTCCTTTCTAGGTGCTCCACCAGTATTTTCCTGATAAGCTTCTCCATGACTCTGCATACTATACATGTCAGTGACGCTGGTCTGTAGTTTAATGCAACATCCAACCCACTAACAGAATATTTGCCCAACCCACTTTAGTTCTACCCTAACAATAAACTCTGATTAATCCACTAACTCGTGTGCAAGTTCCATTTAAATCCAACCCCTCTCACTCATGTATTTATCCAACCTAAATTTGAAACCACTCAAGGTTTTAGCTTCAATAACCCTACTAGACACACTGTTCCACTCATCAACTACCCTATTTCCAAACAAATAATTTCCTATACCTTTTCAAAATCTAAACTTATCTAATTTGAATCCATTATTGCGGGTTCCCTCTTGGAGAGAATGCGAAACACTGCAGAAGGCCTACTGACCCATACAAGGCAAGTCCTTTGTTAATACCCATTTTCCACTTATACACTACGATCATGTCTCCCATCATTCTTCGTCTTACAAGTGAATGTAATTTTAGTTACTTCAATCTTTCTTCATTCCTAAGATTTCTAATGCTATGAATAAATTTTGCCATTCTTCGTTGAATGTTTTCTAACGAATTTATATCCATTCTGTAATATGGAGACCAGAACTGAGCTGTGTAATCTAGGTGAGGCCTTACTAATGATATATAAAGCTGTAGTATAAAAGCTGGACTTCTGTTTCTTGGAAATAAATGGTATAAAATACCGACACAATGGAAAAATAAACACACAAGCAGTATAATGTGATCCTTAATTGACAACGTTGTTTGTGACTCGATAAAGTCCACTGCGTGGGCGAAACGTTGTCAATAAAGGATCACATTATACTGCTTGTGTGTTTATTTTTCCACTTCTGTTTCTTACACTTCTTGATATAAATCCCAATAATCTATTTGCCTTATTACGCACGCTTAGGCATTGCTGTCTTAGTTTAAGGTTGCTGCTTACCATAACCCTCAAGTCCTTTTCGCATTCTGTATGGCTAAGTTCTACATTATTAAGTTGATAGGTGCTAAAGTTATGAACATTTCCAAGCTTTAGAACTCTGCACTTATCTACATTGAACTGCATCTGCCACTTTTCTGACCACGAATTGAGTTTGTCTAAATAATCCTGAAGTTCTGTGACAGTTACGTTTAAATCGATTATCCTACCTATCTTCGAGTCATCAGCGAATTTGCTCATTCACTAGTAATTCTCTCGTCAAGGTCATTGATATATATTATAAACAACAACGGTCCTAAAACTGATCCCCATGGAACACCACTTGTTACAGATCCCCACTCAGATTTAACCCAATTTATGCACACTCTCTGCTTCCTATTGGTGAGCTATGACTCGATCCATGACAGCACTTTTTCCTCAGTGCCATGAGCTGCCACTTTCTTTAACAGTCTCTGATGTGGTATTCTATTAAAAGTCTTACTAAAATCCAAATATACAATATCGAAATCTTTATCGTGATCAACAGCCTCAAAAGCTTTACTGAAGAAAGTTAGTAAATTTGTTAGGCAGGAACGGCCCCTCGTGAATCCATGCTAATTATCAATTATAAAATTATTCTTATTAAAATGGCTTCTTATATTATCAGCTATAATTGACTAATAATTTGCCTACAGTTGACATTAGGCTTATTGAGCGGTAATTTGAGGGTAACGACTTGTCCCATGCTTTAAAAATAGGAATTACATTGGCCATCTTCCACATATCAAACACTACATCTGTTTGAAGAGATAAATTAAAAATATTAGTCTTAAAGCTATGTTGGTACCTACTTTCACTACATCACTTTCCAGACTATTTCACTTCCTGACAACTCTATGACTGAAGAAATACTTCCTAATATCCCTGTGACTCATCTGAGTCTTCAACTTCCAATTGTGACCCCTTGTTGCTGTGTCCCATCTCTGAAAGATCCTGTCTCTGTCCACCTTGTCGATTCCTCTCAGTATTTTATTAGTCGTTATCATGTCCTCCCTGTCCCTCTTGTCCTCCAGTGTCGTCAAGTCGAGTTTAATTTCTCCTCGTAGGACATTCTCCTTAGCTCCGGGACTAGTCTCGTTGTAAATCTTTGCACTTTCTCTAATTTCCTGACGTGCTTGGCCAGGTGTGGGGTCGAAACTGCAGCTCCATACTCCAATATGGGCCTGACGTACACGGTGTACAGGGTTCCATATGCTGCAGCAGTTATTTGGGTGATGTGGGCCTAGGAGATGTGCTCGGTATTATGCACACCCCAAGATCCTTTTCCTTGAGTGAAGTTTGTAGTCTTTGGCCCTTAGACTGTACTCTGTCAGCGGTCTTCTTGCCCTTCCCGATCTTCATGACTTTGCACTTGGTGGTGTTGAGCTCCAGGAACCAGTTGCTGGAACAGGTCTGCAGCCGTGTGTGTGCAAAAGATAATTTTTAGGAATAATTTGGCTTATTCTGCACGACTTATATATATATATATATATATATATATATATATATATATATATATATATATATATATATATATGTATTATATATATATATATATATATATATATATATATATATATATATATATATATATATATATATATATATATATGGAAATGGAACAGAATTCTTTCTCTGTAAGCCATGCGTGTCGTAAGAGGCGACTAAAATGCCGGGAGCAAGGGGCTAGTAACCCTTCTTCTGATACATTACTAAAGTAAAAAGAGAAACTTTTGTTTTTCTTTTTTGGTCACCCTGCCTCGGTGGGATACGGCCGGTTTGTTGAAAGATGATTATATATATATATATATATATATATATATATATATATATATATATATATATATATATATATATATATATATATATATAGTGCACTGCAAATATTAAGTCTCTCATTGAACGCGTTGAAGCGGATAACACTACGTGCTATATAAGAGAGATTAAAGCATATTTATGCTTAACTCGTCAGCACAGCACACTGCTACTGATGCTGGAGTGGAAGGCGCTGGTGATGGTTGAGGCAGTTAGTGACTGTGGTTGTGAAATTGTTATTGACAAAGTAAATGTCTTGTTGGGATAGCTGCGGTCGAAATTTAAAAGTACTAATTATTGAGCTGCAGTGCTGGTAGTTGTGGTGATAGCTAGCTAAGGTGAAAGGGGCTGAAGTGGTGAGGAAAATAGTAGTAGCTGTAGCAAACGGTTGTAGTATCTGCCGTAAGCTACTTCCTTTTATTTCCGTTGTCTTGTGTTTATATCGACGCTGGGGCTATAGCTCATAAGATCTCCTAAGGTCCTTATCTCGCTTACTCGTGGCTCCTACATCGGACTGCGTTCAGCGAGCCTAACAACTTTAGTGTCCAGCCTGTAAACCAGGAAACCTGAAAAAGACGCAGGTTGTAAAACAAGATGTATTTTGGCCACTGCGCGATCCAAGAAAGGCATCATCGAACTGCATAACTCCAGCCACTCTAATTCAAAGCATGCGGTAGGAACAGTGCGGCCTACGTTTCAAATTTATTAAATGTTACGTCGAAAATTTCCAAGTCATCTTGTGAATTCCAACAAGTCCGTGTTTTTAAACGCTTAATATATTGGTAAATTTGCACCTACACAAACTAAATATTTTAGGTTCCAGCTTATTCATAAGTTGCATCAGCTATCAAAAACTGAAGCCGCTCAAAAAAACCAGCTAAATTATAAATTCGACAGATGACACCGAGGAAGTGAGTGAAGAAGCCAATATAGGCATAATAAAGAGGGCACTGAATGCTCTTTACCTCACTTAAATTCTCCCTCCCTACCATAAAAAAAAAATCACCGTATATACGAGCACAAGATTTATTTGCAAGACTTTTCACTGCCGATTATTCGAGCCTTGAAATATATGATCGTGTGTCGACTAATAACTGGATGAAATACAAATAGAGAAGGGAAAAAATAATGTTATTTTTTTCCAGAGCTGATGATAATGAAAAATAAATTTTAATAAATTGTCTGGGAGGGAATTAAAGAAGATGAAAAGAAAATTCTTTTGCACTGCTCTGTCAAATTCACTTGCATTGTGTCAAATTCACTTGCAATGTTGTGTCAAATTCACTTGCATTGCTGTGTCAAATTCACTCGCATTGCTATGTCAAATTCACTCGCATTGTTGTGTCAAATTCACTCACATTGTTGTGTCAAATTCACTTGCAATGTTGTGTCAAATTCATTCGCATTGTGTCAAATTCACTTGCATTGTGTCAAATTCACTCGCATTGCTGTGTCAAATTCACTCGCATTGCTGTGTCAAATTCACTCGCATTGTTGTGTCAAATTCACTCGCATTGTTGTATCAAATTCATTTGCATTGCTGTGTCAAATTCACTCGCATTGCTGTGTCAAATTCACTCGCATTGTTGTGTCAAATTCACTTGCATTGTTGTGTCAAATTCACTTGCATTGATGTGTCAAATTCACTCGCATTGTTGTGTCAAATTCACTTGCAATGTTGTGTCAAATTCACTCGCATTGTTGTGTCAAATTTACTCGCATTGTGTCAAATTCACTCGCATTGTTGTGTCAAATTCACTTGCATTGTGTTAAATTCACTCGCATTGTTGTGTCAAATTCACTTGCAATGTTGTGTCAAATTCACTCGCAATGTTGTGTCAAATTCACTTGCAATTCTGTGTCAAATTCACTTGCATTACTGTGTCAAATCGTTTCCATTCCATGAGAAACATTGTTGAATTTCATGTAATTACGAAGTTGATGACTTACGCACGAGGAAAGGGGAAGAGAGGAGAGGCAATGGGAATTTGTAATTAAAACTTCACGACGTTCGTGTTATGATAGAGATGGGTGAGAGGCAGGCGAAGGGTCGCGTGCCTCCCTCACTGATGCTGGGGCCGTGTTGCTGCTGATAATGATAATGATGTAGGGTTGCTGCTCTTGTGACAAGGATCTCTGCAGTGACTGCTGGTGTTGTTGCTGCTGGTTGTGGTGGTGGTGCTGCTGCTGTTGATGAGGCTGTTGCTGCTGTTGATGAGGCTGCTGCTGATGATAGGGTTGCTGATGTTGATGGGGCTGCTGCTGCTGCTGATGGGGCTGGATACTGCTGATGAGGGGATGGTAAGCTGATGCGGCTGCTGCTGCCGACGGCGCTGCTACTGCTAACTATGATGCAGCTTCTGTTGCTGCCACAAATAATGCAGCAGCGGCTGCTACTGGTGATATTAGTACAGCAGCGACTGTTCCTGGTGATAATGCAGCAGCTGCTGGTGATGGCGTTACCTTTGTTACTGTTTCTTTTGTTCCTAGTGTAGATGCAGCTTTTGATGTTGCTGCTGTCCTCCTGGTGTTGCTCCAGCTGCTGTTTCTATTCCTATTGCAGATGGAGCTTCTTGTTGTTGCTGCTCTAGATGCGTTTTTATTCCTGTGTAGATGCAGCTACTGAGATATTGCTGCTCCTTCTGCTGATGTTGTCCTTCATTTTGGTGCTGCTTCAGCGCATTAAACATATACTGCCGCGACTAATTTGCTGTTATAGTGCTTCATAATTATAATTCCTGCTGGTAAACTATTCTAGGTCAATTTTTCGTAAATCAAATTTAGACGAAAGAAAACATCCAAATAATTTATTCAGAAAGAGATGCTGAGTTCTTATTGAAGCAACCCGAAAAAAAGCAACCACCTTCCAAACAACTATGTCACTTTCACATATTGTAAACGAGGTTGAATTTAATGGAAAACTACTGACGGGGAGAAGAAAAGGAGTAGGCAAGATGAGTGGGGGTGATTGGCAATATTGATAAAATAAACAATGCAAAAATTCAAAACACAATAATGAAAAGACTGCAGTGGCAGAAATCGAAAATAAAAATGAGAAAAATATGGTGACCGTTCATACAAGACATCATTTAATAAAGAGAGAATGATCTGACCTGGTATATGTGCATTACGTAATGTAATAAGTGAACTATTGTTAAAATTGATCGAGATAATAAGAAAGTATTTGTAATTTGATTTGTTACTTATAAAGTATTAAACTGGGTTATCTGTGAAGCTGGAACTGTAAATAAAGGGTCAACTGAACTCTTAATCGTAATGACAATTTATTTTTATGCATCAACATATTAATGAAATGACACGAGTGAGAGAAGGAGACGCATCGTAAATATTAGACCTGATATTTATTTAAAAAAAAAAGAAACTTTCAACCTGAACTCACTAAACGTACTTGGATAAAATTGTGTTAGTTATATGTATTGGAAATAACACATGCCGTTAAATGTGACTTAGGAGAGGGGGGGAAAAACAATGACTAGATTTTAGAAAGTAAAATGCAGTACTTTTAAGACAGCATTTATAAGAATATAAATGGAATGTATTATAAGAGAGATAAATGTAAACAAAGGGTCTGTAGCATTTATGAAACTAGAATTAAATAATTTCAAATTAGGTAAAAGGGAAATACTAGATGATGTAATAATTGCTGGAAATCTACAAAAAAAAAAAGGAAGGATTTGAAGTAGTGTAATAGCTGAACAGTCGTGAGACGTGTATCAGAGATAATATAAATTAGTCAGAAATTAACACACAAATGTAAGGAGGAAGAAGATAGATCTCTGAAAAGGAAATAGCAGACAAGAGCATAATTATACCACGTCAATTATTCATGTTTGTAAAAAATGAACAAAATGTTGATAACATAAACCGAAAAATTAAATACATTAAAATCACTAACGTGGACGAAGAAATGTTGAAACTTTGTATTTAGTGCGAGACACTAAACACAAAGTTTCAACATGTTGTGATTACAAATGATATTTATGTCGCTTGTTTAAAACTTAAACAGATAATTGAGTTAAGAGGATATTCAGATAACTTAAGAGTGAGATAAGAGGATATTCAGAAAACTTAAGAGTGAGATAAGAGGATATTCAGATAACTTAAGAGTGAGATAAGAGGATATTCAGATAACTTAAGAGTGAGATAAGAGGATATTCAGAAAACTTAAGAGTGAGTTAAGAGGTAGAAGAAAATATATGCAACATTTTAAATTTTTTAATAAAGATTCCCAAATGCTACACTTGTCTCATTATTCAACTTGTCGGTTTACTAAACTATTTATATCACACAACTTAAGAGACAGTCAAGAGTTTATTACTTGATGTTGACAAAAATAAAAGTTGACCAGATGAGATAGCAACATGGGTTTGAGGTGAGCTGTCCGCCTTAGAAAAATTCTATGATTTCACTACACGAAGGTAAATAGGAAGACAAATGGAAGATGGTACAGGATGAGCAAATATTAAAGAGAGGTGATAGGAAGGTGTAATTGAAAAGCTATGTAAAGAAAATATTAAAGAAACGGCATTATAGAAAAGTAGATAAAGAACTTGAAGAGTCACTTTCTGAATAGAAAAATTTGCTTTGTATGCAAATTTCTGTATATCAAATCTATTATAGTTATTACAGTCACAGAAGACATTAATAATAATTTAGTGACTAAGTATTTACAATATTAGTGGAGAATTTATGTAAATGGGGTGACAGATGGAGGATAGAATTTAAAGTTAATACATGCCATGTAATGGAAATGGGAGAATTGTATAGATTTGAATTGACATTTTTTTCGAAAATCATACAAAAAAACTTAAGTTGGAGCTATCATTAATAAAAAAAAATTGTCCTCAGATCATTTAAATGACATTGTGAGAAATACATATGCGACACTAACTATAAAATAGTTTTAAATATACAGTTCAATTTATACTGAAAAACTATTTACAACATATATTAAACCAAAACTGTTTACAACATATATTAAACCAAAACTGTTTACAACATGTAGATGAATGGTTCAAAGAACCGACAAGTTGTTAAATTAGACACATATGCAACACTTGAGATCTTGATACAAACGGATTCAACACCACTTGTCCAACCTTAGGACGAAGACCTACTTCGACTAGTGGATGGTACCACTATGACCCCGCCTCCTCCTGCTTTGTCTCACCTCTCTACAGTATATAAGCAACTTCTATTTGCCCTATGCTGTACTTGCTTCAAGTCGATGTGGACTGAACACATCGACCCAGGCCAGGATTGATTACTCAAACTACTCCTCCTTCAACTTTCCACTTTGTATTGGACTGTTTACAACATATATTAAACCAAAACTGTACATGCAACTCCCGTGTGGTGCCCACACCTATAATGTGGGTTAGCTAGAAAAAAAACAAAGAGCTACAGCAGGGAAACACAGCTCCCCTTATGTAGCTTCAAATGGTTAATTGCACAGTTTGACACTTGATACGAACAAACTTTTCACAAAATCTTTACAGAAGTACAACTCTTTTAGTGGACACATGCAACACAGACTCAAAGTCTCAGTCTCTCTCTCTCTCTCTCTCTCTCTCTCTCTCTCTCTCTCTCTCTCTCTCTCTCTCTCTGTGTGTGTGTGTACTTCGTCCCTTCTCTTTCTAAGTCAAATTGGTCCACTTAAATTATAAGAAAAGCGTTTTTACTAATAAGTTCACCGAACAACTGCATTAATTACCCCTCCAGTACCACCAGAACAGAATAAATACAGACCTTCAATGAATATCAGATATTTGTTTTTAGAATATAGATATTTATAAATATTTCTAAGAACTTAAAATTTTTTTTCATGTCTATACAAAGCACATCTGATACATTCTTTCCCAGAGGTAAACCTCGGCCGTGGGGGGCCCCTAAAAGTCTAATACTCCTCATACATAACATAATTAAGGTTTTACTAAGTTTAACTTCTTCCAACGGTGTTGAAGGAAGACAAGGATGTGGGAACACTTATGCATAGATTCAGAGCGGTTTGAAACATTTTCGTTATACTAACAGAACGTAAGTCATAGGGAGAAACCTGGGAGTAATTGTGTCAGATTCACGTACAAGGAGAACAACAACGTTATTATCGTAACTGCATTAAAAATGATGGGTTGGTATGAATTGTAAAGTGTTTTAATCGAAACCGTGCTACAATTGCAGTTAACGGGAGAAAATGAACCTACTAGTTTTTTTTAGTGGTTGAATAAAGACATCCCAGTAAAGCCAATGTGATTTTTTTCCCTTTTGGGATTTACAATGGATTTAAAATACATCTGACATGTTACATTAATGTAATATTTCAGATCACTAGAAAATAGTAGCAGTGTAAAGGGATAACTGGAACATTGTCTTGTCCAGTTGTAATAAATGGTCGCACTAGTCAATGTGAGTAATTATAGTAAAGTTCACTGATAATAACAAGATAATATTCTACATATCTTCTTTGTTGGCAGTGTGCGCAGAGGGAGTCGAAGGTAGGAAGACCGTCTTCTACTTTTCTATCCTGATTTCATTTTACGGGGATGCGTAGCAGCGTTACAAGTAGTATTGTTTTCTCAGTAGAGCCTTTAAATAGACCGGTAGGTATTCTGTTAATTTTCTTCAACTCCATTCTTCCTCTTCTTCTTCTTTCTCTCTCTCTCTGCAACACTTAGGCTGACACAAGAGAAGATTGAACTACACAAGAGCTCCAATATGAGTGAACTAGAGAAACCGGGCTATTATGCAAATGAAGACATTTAAAACGAAGCTAGCAAGCGACAGAGAGAGAGAGAGGAGAGAGAGAGAGAGAGAGAGAGAGGAGAGACAGAGAGAGAGAGAGAGACAGACAGACAGACAGACAGAGACAGAAAGACAGACAGGACAAAGAAAACAGACAGACAGACAGAAAGAAAACACTTGAGTATTATGTCTCTTTGTGAGGAAGTTGTATCGACCATTGTCTTCTCTGAGCAAATTATTTTAACAAGGTGGTCTTCTTTCCCCTCTTTCAAGACAGCAGGATGCTTATTGCCAGTGTGTGGGCTTTGTATATCCTGAATGTTTGGTGTGTGATGTGGTCTCATAGATATGTTGTGGGGGAATGTTTTTGGGCTGTAATGGGATGAGTGGGTGTATTGTGTGGAATGTTTTGGGGCTGTAGAAGATGATGATGTGTGGGAAAAATTCCGTGTGCTGTATGGAATAGTGGAATGTTGTAGGAATAGAGGGGGTGGGGAAAAAGTGTTGTTTAGAATGGTGTGGGATGTGGAGTGGGGATGGTGAGTGTAAATTATATGGTATTTGGATAGTATGCTGTGGTATGTGTATTGTCTTGTATTAATGTGGGTGTACAAAGTGTCGTTATTAATGTTGGTATAGTGTTTTATGGTATGTTTATAAGTGTCGTGTATTAATGTGGGTGTGTTACTGTGTGGTGTGCAGTTGTGGGATTGTCTGATATTGTATGGTGTGGGGTGCATTCCATACAATACTGAATGTTGTGATACTGTATTGATAGGACTGTATTTGTGATTGTGTGGTATGTGATGTGATATCAAATTTGTAGTGTTTCATATAGTGTTTGATATGGTGTGATGCGCAATATAATGTGGGTTATAGCATCGTGTGTAGCTGTCTTGTGTACTCATCTAGCTGAACTTATCTAGTTTCGTTTCTGGGGGGCTGGGGATGGGACATGGTGGTGGCAGCTTCTCTTAATTACTGACAACCGGGTACAGATTCTTTCTCTCTTGGCCGTCATACAGTATATCCTTGATGTCTGTGGGTCATGCCCCTTCAAGCTCCTTATTACTTTCATTCTATTTAGACATGAAATGTTTATTTGCCTCCCTCAGGCTCATCTGCTCTTTAACTGACATGTTACCCATGGTTTCCTTTATCACATATAAAGCCTACCAATATCCACTCTAAAATATTTGATCATTATCGGTCCTCTTGACATTCTATCCTCTAATGTTAGCGAATTCAACCTGTCTTAATGGGTATCATATGTCACATAAATCTCTACAGTAGTCCTCTTTAGGTTCATGAAAGTAGATATAACCTCAGAAATTATACGTTAGATAAGTTCTTCAGCAACATGCTGGTTTGAGGTTAAACCAGGCTTTTCATTCAGTACGTTGCCACTCAGTTATTTTTCATCCCAGAAATTTAGTTTTTGGTCTTCTTCCCTCTCTATCCTCATAATTTTGAAATCTCTACCTCCATTATTTCACATCATCAGCAAATACTGAAAAGAAAATGCATTTTTTTTAACTGCAGGCCATTTAGAATATTAGAAACATCAAGGTTTCACGTTGGAAAAGGATGTCACGATATATATATATATATATATATATATATATATATATATATATAAAAATATATATATATATTTATATATATATATATATAATACATATATATATATATATTTATATATATATATATACATATATATATATTTATATATATATATATACATACATATATATATATATTTATATATATATATATATAAAAATATATATATATATTTATATATATATATGTTGCAGTTTTATAACTGTAGTGTAAAGCACCCTTCGAAGACAGTGATGGAGGAATGATGATGAAAGTTTTTTTTTTTCGG
>WNWK01048857.1:0-13403 GCA_009830355.1 Cherax destructor | reverse complement strand
GTTCTCAACTATGAACTTGGTGAAGAACAAGTTCCGTTCCTGTATGACCAGTGAACACCTCCACCACTGTCTTCCACGAGTTATTACTCTATTAGTACCAAGATTTCCGGAATTAACACTAAACATAACAGAACAACAGTACACAGAGACACATACACCATACAAACACAACTTTCCTACACTCATACACACATTACATCAGTCTTCTTGATCTTTACATGGTAAAATTCGATTTTTTTTAAATAAGACCTCAAATCCTATTGTAGTGTAATTTTTATTATATACCATTCTGTTAATCAGTATACATATATATATATATATATATATATATATATATATATATATATATATATATATATATATATATATATATATATTATTTATTTATTTATTTATTTATTTTCAGTTTGAAAACTCCTTCTAAACCAATATGAGTAAAAAATCCCACCCAAAACTTGTTCGATATAATGTAAAAATTATTTTTCCCACTATTTATCTTCACATTTTGTAAATTTTTATAAGACGAGGACTGAAACTGAAGTTCATAGAAAATGATGAGTACACTGACTGACCTATACTCGGATTTGCTGCTTTTCATGACTGCGTGTAAAAAATGTATCCGGACCTTTGCATACATTGGTACTTGTCCAAGTGGACCTTTGTTCATAGTAGTTGAGTAGCCCTGTTTTAGGATTAGTACGACTGACGAGGTTGTATTATAAATCATTATAAAATGTCACAGGTTTTTCTACCTAAACTGTTTTATAGGTTAAATGATATTCACTAATGTAAGTTTGTGTGAGATATTAACGAGACGTATTGGCCAGGCTGCTCCATGATCCTCTGGTAACATTATTTTTGTCAATAGATCATCTCTTCCAAATTGGTAGATTTTTGTATCATTAAAGCCATCTATTGTTGCAAAAGCGTATGTAATTATGCTGTCGAATTTGTTGGAAATCAATCCTTAACAATAAAGTCTCTATTAAACGTATCACTTTCACTGTTGGAAGAATACTTTTCAAACTGCCGTTCCGTCATACAGTTCTGAGCCCATAGTCACTTCAGTGTTGTTTAAGTGGACACATTAAAACTGTGGCAGCTACAGAAGCAGTGTACACAAGTTAGGTTTGTGTAATAACTTCTGTTTTTTCATTACAATATTTTTGTTTGCAGACTAAAATAACTTAATTAATCTCATTACTATACTTAAATCTAACTTTGGTACAGCCTGCGCCTGTGAAACAGATCAAAGCCGTATACAGTGACACAACTGTAATAAATACAGCAATAATGAAGACAGTAACAATGAGACGAACTAGCCAGGTTGCAAGCCTGGTTGCAGGCCAGGTTGCAAGCCAGGTTGCAAGCCTGGCTGCAGATGGAGACTACCATGATGGTCGACTTTATTCGAGATTCACTGTTTTTTTTTGTGTGTATTGTGGATACAAGTGATTGTGTTAGGAATATTGAGCATTGGAAGATAATTGATTGGAGTGACATGAATAATCAGTGTGGGAGACACTGTTGAGGATGATGCAGTGGGAAAGTTTGAAGTGCTTGATGTAAATAATATTATGGAGAACAGTACAATAACACAAGAAAAGTAGCTCATAATAACAACAGAACAACACAAAACAGTACAGTAACACAGAAGAACAATACAGTAACACATAGGAACAATACAATAAAATAAGGGAAGAGTAGAGCAAGATGACAGGTAACCTCACCATGACCCACACCTGAGAGATCATCTGAGGGGACACAGATGGACTTCTGGACACACGGAACTAAGAAAGCACCAAAACAACCAGAGTAGGAAGTGTGGAAGGGTTGACATCCGGAAGATGGAGACCTGGAAAAATGAACCGCACCTATGACTACACATCACTATGACTATGGCCTCAATGACTATGACCATATGACCTCACTATGACTATGACCATATGACTTCACCTAACTATGACCACACTTCACTATGACCTCACCTCAATATGACTATGAGCACACCTCACTATACCTTACTATGACCACACCTGTCTATGACACACACGTGTGTGTGTGAGTATCCTTGCACGTTTATTTGTGGTTGCAGGGTTCGAGTCACAGCTTCTGGTCGCTACTAGGTCACCACACCTGACTAAGATCACATCTCACTATGACCTCAAGTCGTTATGACTACACCTCATCCTGATCCACACCTGGGAGTTCATCTGATGGGACACAGATGGACTTCTGGACACACGAAACTAGGAAAAGCACCAAAGCAACTGGAAGTGAGAAGTGTGGAATGGTTGACATCCGGGGGCCCACGGATGGAAACAAACCACACCTGATTTTGACCACAATTCACCATTTCCTCACCTCATTATGACCTCACCTCATTACGAGTTCGCCTAACCATAACCACACCTCACAATGATCCACACCTGGGAGTTCATCTGAGGGGACACAGATGGACTCCTGGACACACGGAACTAGGGAAAGCACCAAAATAACCGGAAGTAGGAAGTGTGGAAGGATTGACATCGGAGGGCCCACGGATGAAGACCTGGAACCATAAGCCACACATCACTATGACCACACTTGGGAGTTCATCTGAGGGGACACAGATGGACTTCTGGACATAGGGAACTAGGGAAAGCACCAAACAACTGGAAGTGGGATGGGTTGACATCCGGGGACCCACGGATGGAAACATAAACCACACCTGACTATGACCACACCTCACCTAACAATGACCACACCTCATCTTACTACGACCACACCTCACTACGATCACACATGACTTTGACCACAATTCACCATGGCCTCACCTCACTATGACCACACCTTCACTATGACCACTCCTCACTATAACCTAACCTAGCTATGACCACCCCTCACCTAACTATGACCCCCCCTCACCTATGACCACCCCACCTCACTATGACCAGACCTCACTATAACCACACTTCACCATGATTCACACCTAGGAGTTCATCCGAGGGGACACAGATGGACTTCTAGACACACGGAACTAGGGAAAGCACCAAAACAACCGGAACTGTGAAGTGTGGAATGATTGACATCCGGGGCCCACGGATGAAGACCTGGAAACATGAACCACCTCTGACTATCACAACACCTCACTATGACCTCAGCTAACTATAAGTACACCTCACTATGACCACCCATGATGGAAACATAAGCCAAATCACTATGACCTCACCTCATTACGACTACACCTAACCATGACCCCCCATGATCCACACCTAGGAGCTCATCTGAGGGGACACAGATGGACTTCTTGACACACGGAATTTAAGAAAGCACCAAAACAACCGGAAGTGGGAATTGTGGACTATGACCACATCTCACTATGACCACACCTCACTATAACCACACATCAATGTGAATATGACCATATGACCTCACCTAGGACTTCACCTAGTGAGGTCACTGGTCGCTACTAGGTCACTCTCCCTGCTCTATGAGCTTCATGGCTGCCCAACTACATCACTTCCCAGACTATTCCACTTACTGATAACTCTATGACTGAAGAAATACTTTTTAACTTCCCAGTGATTTATATGAGTCTTCATTATTATTATAATCAAATAGAAGCGCTAAACCACAGGGGTTATACAGCGCTGCAGGTTATTGTAGGATGCAGGGAGAGTGGGTTGTAAGAGGGAGATGGATGATTAGTAGGGTATGGAGTGCAGCATGACGATGGATAGTGCAGGGATAGAGGTTAGCAAGAGATCGAGGTAGAAGGGACTGAGGGAGGTGCTAGAGAGTTTGTGTAGTAAGTCAGTTTCTGTCAAAAAGTCAACAAGAGAGTCAGGATTAAAGGAGGGTCCATCTGCAAGAAGGGAAGGTAAAGAAAGGGCCGCAGAGCGAAGACGTCGTTGGAGGTAAATTCTGCGTGCTCGTTGATAGAGTGGGCAGTCCAGCAGAATATGTCGAACAGACACTGGAACCTGACAATGCCCACAGAGAGGGGCAGGGAGCCTCTCTATGAGATACCCGTGAGTAAGACGAGTGTGGCCGATGCGAAGACAGGAGAGTGTAGTCTCCCAACCTCGACACTGGTGACAAGAAGAAGGCCAGAAACCTATAACCGGTTTAATAGAATAAAGTTTGTTATTCAGCAGGTCAGACCAGCGGTGTTGCCAACGGGTGCGAAGGTGGGTAGCAATGACCGCAAAATAGTCCGTGAAAGGAACACCTCTATATGAAACTGGAAGGTCATGTACTGCTGACCGCGCAGCAGTGTCTGCCTGTTCATTGCCCTGTACGTCAACATGACCAGGGACCCAACAAAAGACAATATCTTTATGCTTGCTAAAGATACGGCGTAACCAAAGGTGGATACGAAGAACTAGGGGGTGAGGTGTATCAATTTTACGGATAGCCTGTAAAGCACTACGGGAGTCTGAAACGACCACAAATGGTGATACAGGCATAGATGCAATACGGATAAGTGCCACAAGAATGCCATACAATTCAGCCGTAAATATGCTAGCCGAGGGTAATAGATGCCCTCGTACGACGCTGTCCGGAAACACTGCTGCGAATCCGACGCCGTCAGATGACTTTGAACCATCGTGTATACTGCGATGGCATGGGAATGAGAACGGAAATGGTCTAGAAAGAAAGAGCGAGAAGCCGCCGTAGGTAGTTGGGCTTTCGCGCAAGGTAGAGGAATAGAACAGACACGGACAGCAGGAATTTTCCAAGGGGTAGAGGAAAGGGTGACACATGAACATATAAAGGCGGAAGCTGAAGGGAAGACAAGAGTGAATGCAGACGAAGAGAAAAGGACGAAGTAAACAGGGGCGACGAACAAATAACGAGCGTCTACTAACATCTGTGACAATCCTATACATGGAAGGATTGCGGAGGTCATGAGAGCGAACATAATAGCGAATGCAATGTGCATCACGAAGATCGGACAAGGATGGAATGTTCGCTTCTACATAGAGGCTCTCAACCGGGGAAGAACGAAAAGCACCAAGGCATAAGCGTAATCCCTGGTGATGGATGGGATTAAGGCTGTAAAGAGTGGCAGGAGAAGCTGCCGAATATATCTGGTCACCATAATCGAGTTTCGATAAAATTAGGGCTGAATGTAGGCGAAGGAGAGTTTACGATCAGCCCCCAGTGAAAGATGTGCGAGGGTTTTAAGGAGGTTCAGCCGGCTATGACAAGTCGCCTTCAGAGAGGTAATGTGAGGTTTCCAGGACAATCTGCGGTCAAACAGAAGACGGAGAAACCTGACTGTATCACGTTCGGGAGATACGTGAGCCGTATAGGTACAATGGATGATCAGAGACCACTGAACGTCTAGTGAACGTAATTTGATGAGTTTTGCCACTAGAAAATTTAAACCCGTGAGTGGTGGCCCAATCAGAAACCGGTTGATGGCATGCTGAGGGAAACTGCAATGAGGTGACAGTCAGCACCTGCACAAGCTATAGCAAAGTCATCCACATAGAGCGATGACCAAATATTGGATGGGAGAACAGACGCCAGATTATTTATAGCAAGCAGAAAAAGTGTTGTGCTCAGAATACATCCCTGGGGGACACCTTCAGCTTGGACAAATTCCGGGAGAGTTCATTATTAACCCGGACCCGGAAATGTCTGTCAGTTAAGAAGGCCTTAAGAAAGAATGGTAGGTTGCCTCGGAGGCCTAAGGAGTTGGCCTGGGCCAAGATATTATATCTCCAAGTTGTATCATAAGCCTTCTCAAGGTCGAAAAAGATAGCGATAACCGAATGGTTATTCGCAAAGGCATTACGAATATACGTATCCGAGCGCATCAAGGGGTCAATGGCAGAACGGCCCTTACGGAAGCCATACTGACTAGGGAGAGACTATTGTGAGTCTCTAAATACCACATCAAACGTCTATTAACTAGACGTTCCATCACCTTGCAAACTGGCACTGGTAAGAGCGATGGGACGGTAGTGAGAGGGATCACGTCCCGTAGCACCTGGTTTTCGAAAAGGGGGAACAATAGCAGACTTCCACAGCTGGGGAAGAACTCCTGCGACCATATGAGATTAAAGAGTCGTAAGAGGACAGTAAGAGCAGACTGATGTAAATGCTGTAGCATACGAATATGTATGCCGTCTGGCCCAGCTGCCGATGATCGGCAAGCAGAGTGTTGCCTCCAGTTCTGAAGGGTAAAAGGCACATTATAAGATTCTTCTCTAAGAGAAGACAAATCTAAGGGCTTTAACTCGCTGGCAGACTTAGAAGAAAGGAACGAGGGCATAGATGGAGCCCTGAGAAATGCGGACGAGATGATTACCAATTTCAGTGGCAACGGCAAGAGGGTGTGCTATATCGACACCAGCAACCTGAAGAACAGGGCCGGGTCGGGGGAGAATTTACCACTCAATTTCCGCACTTTCTTCCAGACTGCACTCATCGAGGAAGCCGAAGTGACAGTAGAAACGTAATCTCGCCAGCAGTGCGTTTAGCATCACGTATGACACGGCGAGCAATAGCTCTCTTCTGCTTGAAATCAAGGAGTCTCTCTGTGGTTCTGTTATACTGATACCTGCCCCATGCAGCGCGTTTCAAACGCACTGCCCGAGCACAAGTAGGAGACCACTAAGGCACGCACTTCTGAGAATGCTTGCCCGAGGTTTGGGGAATAGAATGCGAAGCCGCTGTGAAGATGGAGGACGAAAAGAGATAAAACCTCATCAATGGAGGACGAGGTAGAAACCTCATGAAAGGCAGTAAGATGTGCGTAAAGTCCCATTTCGCCGGTCAAATTGCCAGCGTGGGCAATGAGGAGGTGGAGAAAACAGAGGGGGCTTTAGGATGATTGGGAAATGATCGTTGTCATGTAAGTCCGGGAGGACAGACCAGGTGAAGTCAAGGACAGTTGATGAAGAGCAGATGGAAAGATCGATGCAGGAGAAAGAATGAGTTCGGGGATCAAAATGGGTAGGAGTACCCGTATTTAAAACATGGAGGGAAGAGAATGAAGAAATGCCTCCAACTGAATGCCACGGGAGTCACAGTGCGACCCTCCCAGAGAAAGTGGTGCGCGTTAAAATCGCCAAGTAATAGAAGGGATGGCGGTAAGGAAGAAACCAGAAAATCAACATCTGGGATAGACAATGCCCGCGAAGGGGAGAGATATAAAGAACAGAGTGTATACCACTTATTCAAGTGGATATGAGCTGCTGTGTAATGTAAGGAAGAAGGAACATAGAGCTGACGGTATGGAACACCAGTGCATATAAGAAGAGCACTTTCGTTAAAGGTTCCATCGGAAAAAGGATCCGATTAATATAACAAATCATAGCCTGAAAAGGGCCTGATAACAGTGGATTGTAATTTGGGTTCTTGCAAACAGACCCCAACAGGGGAAAACTGAGAGAGCAACACCTGAAGCTCACCCCGGTTACCCCTGAGGCCTCGGATATTCCACTGCAAATAAGCCATGATTTATGGAGAGAAAGATATAAGTGGAAGTGAGAGGAATCTATGGACTAGGGTTAGAAAAGTCCACGTGTGGAGGTAGCAGAAGACCTGTAATCAGAGAAGGAGGAGGACGTTGTGAAGGAAGGGGGGGTTGAGACGAAGAAGAGAGATGAGGAACCTCAGGTGGAGTAGTGTCCATCATCGGTCCAGAAATATATTCTGCAATAGCTTCCAGTGTTTCGGAAGTCAAAGATGCAGAATGTGGGACTACATTAGAAATGGAAGAAGAGTGAGCAACGATCAGGGAGTCTATAGACTGTACTAAAGTAGAGGTCGAGGAGATAGAAGAGGAAACTGTCGTAGGGACTTGGGAGGGGACAGGGGAAGAAAGTAGTGTATGAGGAGGAGGATGAACCTCCACACACGTTATAGAACTAGTCAGAGGCGAAGAACCTGGCAGTAGGGATTTTTTGCCGGGCTTATGAGAAGGAGGGGGGCGCTGAGGTTTAGGTGAAGGAAGAGGACGTGTAGACTCAGAATTGTGCGGTGAGTAGAGGAAGGAGTGTGGACAGTATGGGAAGCCGAGGTAGGGACCTCGGAGCCAAGAATATCAAAAGGATTCGAGACAGGGGTGATTGAGGATGAGGCGACCACAGAGGAAGCCGTGGAAGTTGGGACCCCAGAAGTGGGGCGACGTTTAGCAATTCGAGAATAGGAAATGCGGGGAAGTCTCCCTTGAAGGCGTAGATGTGAGACGGCCATAGTATATGAGAAGCCTTCCGCCTCTTTGAGACAACGGATTTCCCGCTCATTCAGGTAAACCTGACAACGGCGAGAATATGACGGATGTGCCTCATGACAGTTAAGGCAAGAGGGAGGGAGAGTACAAGAAGAACTGGCATGGTCGTCAGCACCACAGACTGGGCATTCGGCCATGGACCTGCAATATTTCGCTGGATGACCAAAACGCCAGCAGTTTCTACACTGTTGCGGTGTAGGGGTCACCTTTCGGACTTGTAAACGTTGACCTGCAATGTAAACCGAAGGTGGTAGTTCACGGCAGTCAAATGTTAAACGAGCTATATTGCAAGGATAACGTCTTCGCTTATTGGCAGGGAGGACAAAAGTGTCAACTTTAAGGATAGGGAGTTCTTGGAGCTCAAGCTGCTCGAAAATGTCATCACCACATGTCTGGAAATTCCGTTGGACAATGGTGTGGGGCAAAATGACAGAACCACAACAAGAATTGAGGGAATGGTGCTTGTCAATAGTAACAGGAGCAGAATCTATGGTTGTAAGAAGAGAAAGATCACGAGCTTAGCCAGCATTCTGGACCGTGACGATGCGAGTGCCGCTCTTGAGAGCGTGAAATGAGATGTCTTTACCAACATGGTGTAGCAGAGCTTTACCAATACTATGGTCTGAAAGATAGGTATTAGGAGAAGTCGGTCGCAGAGTAAAAAACTTTGTCCATTGAGTAGTTTGAAACAGAAACTGGTCGTTTCTGAGATGAACGAGAAGGAAGCGTCGAATCGTCATGTGTGGGTCTTGGTCGTTTGGGTGTGGGACCGGGGGTGGTCCGATGGGAGACGGGCGAGCGATTCGAAAATTGCCGCACCGTCGAGGGAGAAGCCGGAATCAAGGTCAGAGAAGAGCGAAGGTCAGACGTATCGAAAGGGCCAGTCGGGTCCCTGGTACCTGAAGCAGGTGACGAACCGGCACCAGCAAGAGGTACAGGGGCATGAGAGGTGTCCAAAGAGTTGTCCGTTAACGAGGCAGGGTCAGTACTGGGTGCGGTATCAGGAAGGGGCCCGGGGGTAGTGGGTTCATGGATTGGGTCAGCCATGGTTAGGTTACTTCTTTCTTTTTATTTTTAAGAAAAAAAAAGAAAGAAGAAAAAAAAAAAAAAAAAGAATAAAAAAAGGGGGGAACGTGGAGGAATAGCTCCTAGGAGGAATGAAAGGGAGCGTAAATCCCCCTCCATGCCCAAGAGGACCTCAACACTGCAAGTAGTGCAGATGCTGCATGGAACCCGTGCCATACCCTACCCTTCATGCCAGTAAACCAGCAATCCGGGATAGCAACCTCACATCCACCGAGCCATCTCGGCGGACAAAAGAGAGGGCGGCCAGATATCCGCCACAAAGCATACCGCCTTCGGCCACCACCCCCGGAATCCGAAAGGTGGCCTCCAGAGATACACCCGTCGCCCGAAAGATACCCAAGGCCACCCCCCGGGTGACCGGAGAGGGATCGGGACATCCCCAGGCGATCCAGATTCCACGGCAAACTACACCACCGCCAAAACCTCAACGGAATGGGATGGACTACGATACCCTTTCTCCTACCTAGGAACTAGAATGCCTGAGGAGAGAAGCTCCCAGGGTAAAACTGGGAAGGAAATAAGGGAGGGATGAGGAGGAGGAGGAAAGGGAAAAGGGAGGATGGGGAAGATGGGAAAAGGGAGGGGGGATTGGGGGAGGTCGGTCTGAGGAAGAAGACCAAGAGGTCCAATTCCTCAGACCGATAGCCTCTTTACCGCGACAAGGAGCCCCCCTTAAAGAGGAGTCTTTTCTAGAGCTAGTCTTTCCTGTTCCTTTTTCTCTTCACGAGCTAGTTTTTCCAATTCTTCCTTTTTGACTAAAGATAGTCTTTCCTGTTCTTCCTTTTTGGCTAAAGCTAGTCTTTCCTGTTCCTTTTTCTCTCCTAGAGCTAGTCTTTCCAGTCTTTTCTCTTCTATAACCATTTTAGAAGTAATATAACTATCAAGGTTCTATCCTGTAAATCCCATTTCGTTTCCAGCCCTCAACCAGAAATCTAAAGAATCCATCTTAAGAAAAGAAATTTTGTATAAACCAAACTTGACAAGTTTGTCTTAACAAACTAATAACTGAAACGACAGTTTCAAAAGAGGATTTTGTCCGCACACTTTTAACCTTCCCAAAGACGAAAATGTACTACAATTTCAAACATGGAAGAAACTCTTGTGGGCTCAATAGCCTTCACTAAGATAAATACTCACGGTTCACACATGAGGGGTTATTATCGAAGTTCCCCAGGTCCAATCAAAAAGGCAAACCTCTAAACCAAAGCCTAGAACCCAAACAACGGTAAGTCAACCAGACTACCAGTAATGACTTGACACCTTAACGATATTAACTCACCCTTTTCAATCATAAATGCTATACTCACAACCAGTTGAACCATCAGGAAGATGTTGCCTCAAGAGTCGTATCCTGGCAAGGTCGCCATTGTCAGGGTAATGCCTTCCACCTGAACAAAAAAATAATGGAAAAATAAATAAGGACTCTAGGTTTAATAATGAAGATGGATTTTTCAGTTTTAATTAAAATAAAAACAGAATTTGCCGTTGTGGTTCTGGCAAGATGATGAGTAGGAGAATGTAAAGCCCAGTAAAGTTCTTAGGTGTTGACGAGATGGTGTAGGTTATCCTGGGCTGATGGTTCTTATCCGATTTTAGGTATTCTCCTGTGCCTCTTGGTTGCATTAAGTATGAAGACGTAGACTTAGAGGATTTCGACTACTCCTCACTTCTGATACTTAAATCTTGCTCCTTTATATCTTGGCGTCTCCACGGGCTGACCAGGCCAGCAGCAGAGCTGATCAGGAGAAGAATGGAGGTGAAGTGTAGATCCAAACTTCACTCCACACTAGGTAAAGTTACTACTACCAGGAGTAGTAACTAAAACACCTCAGACAACAAGGAACTGGGGTTCGAGCCAGCCCGCTAGATGAAAGCACAGACTGTAACTCCCTAATGATCCCCGGCTGACTGAACAACCCTAACTCAATTATAATCCATTTTTCCCCTCACATAATTGTCGCCCAAGGTCCCTTAAAAAATCTTGTGGGTTCTCCACTGTTTTAATCCCTCCATTTAAGTGATTTTTCTTTTGTGCTATCGTCTGCTACTTGTCGTAGTAATACACTTAAAGGTAAGAAGACCCTTCACTGATCAAACCTCCCTCTATCTTGTTTCCCATCTCTATGTCCAACAATAAAAAAGGAAGGCCATTCCTTTCTGTCTTAACAAAACTGTCGTCTCTGGGGTCTTCCTGTTCTTGGGGTTCATACACTATGATTTCTCTGTTGGGCAGCTAGTCAAGGGTTTGATGATTTCCTTGACTCTTGAAGTGGTCTCGTTCTTCATGGTGATCTGGTCGAAATCTGTTGTCCTTCCTGTCTGTCTGTCTCCTTGGTTGCTGTCGGTGTTCTTTGGGTCCCTGCTGTTTTTCTTCCAATAGTAATTCAGCTTTTTTGGACCTAGTCAGTTTCATCAATCACAGTAAAACAATCCAGGGTGGACAAAGCAAAGGCAGTAGGTGAGTTTTATACGAGTGTGAAGCTATACAATTATGGAGTAGACTTTCCTTCCCTAGCTACGCATTTCTGACTTTTTCAACCCATCAGGCCGTGGATCAGGATTAGTGTACTCTTCACTGTTTTATTGTCCAGATGGCTTGTTATAATATCACCTATAATTGACTCCTGTAATTTACCTACAATTGAGGTCAGGCTTATTGGGCGGTAATTTGATGGTAATGACTTGTCCCATGCTTTAAAAATAGGAATTACATTAGTCATCGTCCACATATCAGACACTACACCTGTTTGAAGAGATAAATTAAAAATATTAGTTAATGGTTCCCGAGTTCCATTTTGCATTCCTTAAGAACCCTTGAAAAAGTGATTTATTTTGTTTCAGTCAGTCTACTTGTTTCATAACCATTTCGCTAGTGACTGTGATATTACATAATTTATCTTCTTCAGGCCCACTATAAAAGTTAATTACTGGGATATTATTAGTGTCTTCCTGTGTGAAAACCGAGAGAAAATAATTATTAAAAATATAGCACATTTCATTCTTCTTGTCAGTAAGATGCGCAGAGTTATTTTTAAAGGGACCTATCATATCTCTTACTTTTGTTCCAAAAACATGGAAAAACTTTTGGTGTTTTTAAATCCCTAGCAACTTTAATTTCATAGCCCCGTTTAGCTTTTCTTATCCCCTTTTAACGTCCATCTTAATGTCAGTATACTGATTTATAAGATGAACCTCACCTCTTTCTATGCGCCTAAAAGTTCCTTTGTTCTGCCCTAAAAGATATTTGAGCCGATTATTCATCCATTTTGGGTCATTTCTACTTGATCTAATTTCTTTATACGGGATAAATGTTCTTTGGGCAGCCTGTATAGTGTTACGAAAGCTGTCATATTGATAGCTCTCTTCGTTACCCCAGTCCACAGATGATAAGTATTATCTAAGCCCTTTGTAATCTGCTAAGCAAAATCTGTGTCAATTACTGAATTATCCCTATTATCATACATCCATTCAATGCTAAAGATAATTGATTTGTGGTCGCTTGTGCCGAGTTCCTCTGTAAATTCTAAATTATTAATAAGGGTTTCCTTGTTTGCCAAAATCAAGTCAAGTAGGTTATTTCCCCTTGTAGGTTGTCACAAACTGCTTCAAAAAACAATCTTGAACTACTTCTAAAAAGTCGTTAGATTCTAAATTCCCTGTCAAGAAATTCCAATCAATCTGACTAAAGTCCCCTAGAATTACTACGTTATAATGCCTTGTGGCCTTAAAATTTCCTCCCAAAGTAGTTCCCCTTTTTCCTTATCTAAATTTTGAGGACGGTATATACGCCTAAAATCAATTTTTTTACACCCCTCTGAAAATTCTATCCAGACAGATTATGTATGTATTATTTCAGACTTTATACCCGTTTTTATGCAACAATTTAAATGATCACGGACGTAGAGGGCACCCCCCCCCTTTTCCCGTTACTTCTGTCTACTTGGAACAATTTAAAACCCTGAATGTGAATTCAACAGGCATGTCCCCATTTTTATATTAAACCACGTCTCGGTTATTGCAAAACATCAATATTACCTGCCTTCAATAATCTCAATTTTTCCATCTTTTTCCTGTACACGACTAT
>WNWK01048856.1:0-13403 GCA_009830355.1 Cherax destructor | reverse complement strand
AGAGAGAGCCTGCTGGCACCATGAGCAGCAGTCAGAGAGGCCTGCTGGCACCAGCAGCAGACAGAGAGATCCTGCTGGCACCATGAGCAACAGACAGAGAGAGCCTGCTGGCACCATGAGCAACAGTCAGAGAGAGCCTGCTGGCACCATGAGCAACAGTCAGAGAGCCTGCTGGCACCATGAGCAACAGTCAGAGAGAGCCTGCTGGCACCAGGCAACAGACAGAGAGAGCCTGCTGGCACCATGAGCAACAGACAGAGAGAGCCTGCTGGCACCAGAGCAACAGTCAGAGAGAGCCTGCTGGCACCATGAGCAACAGTCAGAGAGAGCCTGCTGGCCCCATGAGCAACAGACAGAGGGAGCCTGCTGGCACCATGAGCAACAGTCAGAGAGAGCCTGCGGGGCACCATGAGCAACAGTCAGAGAGAGCCTGCTGGCACCATGGCAACAGTCAGAGAGAGCCTGCTGGCACCATGAGCAACAGTCAGAGAGAGCCTGCTGGCACCATGAGCAACAGTCAGAGAGAGCCTGCTGGCACCATGAGCAACAGTCAGAGAGAGCCTGCTGGCACCATGAGCAACAGTCAGAGAGAGCCTGCTGGCACCATGAGCAACAGACAGAGAGAGCCTGCTGGCACCATGATCAACAGTCAGAGAGAGAGAGAGAAGAAGAGGGGGGTGAAGCCCAGCAGCTACAACGTCAGGTGTGGTCAGGTGACTCGTACAAGGTGGCGACTGACACGACCTGCCTAACAAGCAGGCAGGTAGTTTGCAAGTACTGGCAGCCAATCAAAACTCTCCAACAGCTATCACAATTATTATTATTATAATCACGGGGGAGTGCTAAACCCATTGGTATTATACAACGCCTGTGGGGGTGATGGAAGGTATTCAAACTCAATTCATGGAATTCGAGCACAAGTTCAATTCCCTAGATCAAGAGCCCCTCACCAGTATCAAGGAACCTTCCCTGAGGGGCGAGCACAATCAGAGGTGTACTTGTCACATCCTACATACATACAGTGGAACCTCTGGTCACGAACGCTTCCGAACACGAACAAATCGGTTCACGACCCAAAATTCGCCAATTTTTGCATCTGGTCACGAACACATAATCGGTGCCGAACAAACACAGCCGCGCCAATTTTCCGCACTTCCTGTAATTATGACCGTGATAAATTCGGATTAGCATTATATTATCAGCAGGAAGTCCCGAAACAGCTTCTCGCAGTGCCAGTACCCGGCTAGGGTACTGGCACTGCGGGGTCAACGCCCCCGCGGCCCGGTCTGTGACCAGGACTCATGGTGGATTAGGGCCTGATCAACCAGGCTGTTACTGCTGGTCGCACGCAGTTAAAGGAAGGAACCACAGCCTGGCTGGTCAGGTACCGACTTTAGGTGCCTGTCCAGTGCCTGCTTGAAGACAGCCAGGGGTCTATTGGTAATCCCACTTATGTATGCTGGGAGGCAGTTGAACAGTCTTGGGTCCCTGCTTTTCATTGGCACCCCTGCTTTTCATTGGAGGGATGTTGCATCCTCTGCCGAGTCTTTTGCTTTCGTAGGGAGTGATTTTCGTGTGCAAGTTTGGTACTAATCCTCTAGGATTTTCCAAGTGTATATAATAATGTATCTCTCCCGCCTCCTTTCTAGGGAGTACAGGTTTAGGAACTTCAAGCGTTCCCAGTAATTGAGGTGGTTTATTGCAGTTATGTGTGCCGTGAAGGTTCTCTGCACATTTTCTAGGTCAGCAATTTCACCTGCCTTGAAAGGTGCAGTTAGTGTGCAGCAATATTCCAGCCTAGATAGAACAAGCGACCTGAAAAGTGTCAACATGGGCTTGGCATCCCTGGTTTTGAAGGTTCATATTATTCATCCTGTCATTTTCTAGGAGATGCGATTGTTACAGTGTTATGGTCCTTGAAGGTGAGATTCTCTGACATGATCACTCCTAGGTCTTTGACGTTACTTTTCGCTCTATTGTGTGTTTGGAATTTATTTTATACTCCGATGAAATTTTAATTTCCTCACATTTTCCATATCGGAGTAATTGAAATATATCATCATTGAATTTCATATTGTTTTCTGCAGCCCATTTAAAGATTTGGTTGATGTCCGCCTGGAGTCTTGCAGTGTCTTCAAAGGTGGACACTGTCGTGCAGATTCGGGTGTCATCTGCAAAGGAAGACACGGCACTGTGGCTTATATCCCTGTCTATGATTTTTGGTAAATATTTTTTCTCATTTGTTTGCTGGGCTATCTTATTGAAGCTTGGGCAATGTATGACGGAGAAATGCTTCTTCGATAAATAACGGAGTTCAGTGCTTAGCTATTCGATGCCCCTTAAAACTCTTAGGACTCGTGAAATTTTAGTTTTCTCTGTTGTTCAAGGTTTTCTCAGTGTTATTAAAAAAAATACATTTATTTTGCTATTACTCTGTGTATTCTATGGTATAATTAACTATTTTTGTGCTTAAAAATCTTTAAAAAAATATATTTACATACAGTTTGTAGGGGTCTGGAACGGATTAATCGTGTTTACATAAATTCAGTGGGAAAATTAGGTTGGGGTCACGACCAAATCGGGTCGCGACCACAGTTTTGGAACGAATTATGGTCGTGACCATAACTGCATCCTTTTCAGGGGTACAACAGTACAGAGACAAGACCTCATTGTTTCTTAATTAAAAAGAAATGTCACTTCTAAGGACATACTTATGGACTTCACCTGACTTCTACGGCAGTGACACTTCATTTCTTAATGATTCTCCACTCAAAATATAAACTTTAAAGTATAGTCAGTCCCCGCTCATAGGACTAGTCAACTATCTCCCAGGTACCTATTTACTACTGGGGGAACAGGGGCATCAAGTGTAAGGAGATTTGCCAATACATCTCACCCCGCCCATGATGCCACCCACAACAGTCAACTAGTAAGTGAACAGAGACAGTAGGTAGTGGAAGACTTGCTCATACGTGTTGCTAGACTTATTATTCCACCCACAACACTCCTTTAATACCAGGTACCTATTTTCTACTAGATGAAGATGGGTAACATGTATAAGGAATATAATAAGTTATGGAACAAGAGAAAATTCCCTAAATGAAGAGTGAATATTTCCCTGGTGCCAAGTGCTAGGGAAGTCAGGATTAATTACACTGAAGAGGAGAAGGTTGTCAGTACAAAGAAAATTTAACTTTGATAAAATATGAGACTGAGAGGTAATTAACCAAGTTAATACTAAACTCATCACTGTGATAAAAACGTCTCTCTTAAAACCCTCTTAAAGTTGTTATGACATTAATCTTCCTTACCTCTCTTCCTGTCTACGCAACCTTCCTTACCTCTCTCTCCTGTCTACTACACTACCTTCCTTACCTCTCTCTTCCTGTCTACTACACTACCTTCCTTACCTCTCTCTTCCTGTCTACTACACTACCTTCCTTACCTCTCTCTTCCTGTCTACTACACTACCTTCCTTACCTCTCTCTTCCTGTCTACTACACTACCTTCCTTACCTCTCTCTTCCTGTCTACTACACTACCTTCCTTACCTCTCTCTTCCTGTCTACTACACTATCTTCCTTACCTCTCTCTTCGTGTCTACACTACTTTCTTTACCTCTCTCTACCTGTCTAAGCTACCTTCCTTACCTCTCTCTTCCTGTCTACACAAACTTCCTTACCTCTCTCTTCCTGTCTACACTACCTTCCTTACCTCTCTCTTCCTGTCTACTACAATACCTTCCTTACATCTCTCTTCCTGTCTACGCTACCTTCCTTACCTCTCTCTTCCTGTCTACACAAACTTCCTTACCTCTCTCTTCCTGTCTACACTACCTTCCTTACCTCTCTCTTATTGTCTACACTACCTTCCTTACCTCTCTTTTCCTGTCTACACAACCTTCCTTATCTCTCTTTTCCTGTCTACACAACCTTCCTTATCTCTCTCTTCCTGTCTACACAACCTTTCTTACCTCTCTTTTCCTGTCTACACTACCTTTCTTACCTCTCTCTTCCTGTCTACTTAGAACCATTCTTACCTCTCTTCCTTCCTGTCTGCACACAAACTTTCTTACAGCTTTCTGTCTACCAACAACTTTTGATGCCTCTCTGTTCCTGTATACACTCAACCTTTCTTACCTATCTCTTTCTCTCTCTTCATGTCTATCCACAAACTTTCTCATCACAAAACAGTACAAAGAACAAGAACAATGCCTTTGTGTCTTTCATATAAATAATTTGAGTGTCAAAATAAAATAGATAGACAAAACTAAATGCTTGTGTAAGAAACAGATGTTAAGAACATAAGAAAATAAGAATGGAGGAACACTGCAGAAGGCCTACTGACCCATACAAGGCAGGTCCTTATCAAAACCACTACCTAAGAATTTACTCCTGTACTCACGACACTAATCAAACCCAGCCCCTCCCACTCATATATTTGTCCAATCTCTTTTTAAAGCCACCCAAGGTCCTAGCCTCTATCACAGTACTCGGAAGATTGTTCCACGCATCTACAACTCTGTTCGAAAACCAGTACTTGCCTATGTCCTTTCTAAATCTAAATTTATCCAATTTAAATCCTTAACACACCGGCTGTCTCCCACCGAGGTAGGATGACCAGAAAGAGTTGAAACACTTTCACCATCATTCATTCCATCACTGACTTGCAGGAGACGCGCCGACAGTAGAGCTCATATGCCCCTAAGAACTGTAGTATCTCCACGCTTCCTTCAGAGTACAAGCACTGTATTTCCCACCTCCAGTTTCCTGAATCCCTTCATAAATGTTACTTTGTTCATACTCCAACAGCACGTCAAGTCATAAAATCCAATTGCCTTCAATCACTCCTAACACTCTCACACAGGCCTGTTGGATGCCCAAGGCCCTCATATACAAAATCTTTACCTCCTCTCTCTAACCTTTCCTAGGACAATTCCTTTCACCTCTGTCCCTCCATTACAGATTGATACTTCATATTGTTTTGAGTGGTCCATTTGAAGATTTTGTTAATGTCCGCTTGGAGTCATGCGGTGTCTTCGATGGAGGACACTGTCATGGCAATTCGGGTCCCATTCGCAAAAAGGAAGACACGGAGCTATGGCTTACATCTCTGTCTATGTCAGATATGAGGATGAGCAATAGAATGGGAGCGAGTACTGTGCCTTGTGAAACAGATCTCTTCACCGTAACTACCTCAGACTTTACTCTGTTTACTATTACTCTTTGTGTTCTATTTGTCAGGAAGTAATAGATCCATCTACCAACTTTTCCTGTAATTCCTTTATCATGCATTTTGTGGGCTATTACACCATGGTCACACTTGTCGAAGGCATTTGCAAAGTCTGTGTATACTACATCTGTATTTTATCTTCTACACCATCCAGGACCTTGTCATAGTGGTCCAGTAGCTGGGACAGGCATGATCGACCTGCTCTAAACCCGTGTTGCCCTGGTTGGCGATCTTGCTTCTTAGAACCCTCTCAAAGATTTTTATGATATGGGATGTTAGTGCTATCGGTCTGTAGGTCATTGCAATTGCTATACTGCCACCTTTGTAGAGTGGGGCTATGTCTGTTGCTTTCATACATTTATTGAACATATGCATCAACCACTCCAAAATATATCCCCACCTGCTTTAACTCATTTTATTCTACCCACTGGTTCACGCACCTTCTCCACATTCACATCTGGCTCCTCCATACTCCGAAAAGATGTTATACCTCCCTGGCCAATGCATGATATAACTGGCTCTCCTTTCATCAACATTTAACAGTTTCTCAGAATATTCCCTCCTTCCCTATACCTTCACCTCACCATCTATTAACTTCCCACTTTTGTTTTTAACTGTTAAATCCACTCTGTACCCAGGCTTTCTAAACTTGTTAATCTCAATCCAAAACTTTATCATCACCCATTCCTCTTTCACTCTCTTAACTACTCTTTTAATCTCCCCATACTCCACCCTCGCTATATCTCTTCTGCTTTGTAAAATCTTCTCATATGGTAATTTTTCTCCCTTACCCACTTACATTACCTCGTCACTCCACCAATCGCTCCTCTACCCTCCCTCACCCACCCTACAATATCCATAAACTTCTGCTTCCTCACTCTAACATTACAGTATATTCTTAAATCTGCGTCATTCTTCGTTTATTCCCTTTTCATTACATGTACTCTCTTAACTCATCTTTCTTCAAACAGTTGATTATGTTACTCTTACAACCTCTTAGTGGCCCTGAAGATTTTTATAGTGGCCCTGAAGAAGATAAATTATGTAATATCACAGTCACTAGCGAAATGGTTATGAAACAAGTAGACCGACTGAAACAAAATAAATCGCCGGGTCCTGATGAGCTTTTTGCAAGGGTTCTTAAGGAATGCAAAATGGAACTCTGTGAACCATTATCTAACATTTTTAATTTATCTCTTCAAACAGGTGTAGTGTCTGATATGTGGAAGATGGCTAATGTAATTCCTATTTTTAAAGCAGGGGACAAGTCACTACCGTCAAATTACCGCCCAATAAGCCTGACCTCAATTGTAGGCAAATTACTAGAGTCAATTATAGCTGATATTATTAGAAGCCATCTAGATAACCATAATTTGATTAATGATACTCAGCATTAATTCACGAGAGGCCGTTCCTGCCTATCTAATTTATTAACCTTCTTTAGTAAAGCTTTTGAGGCTTTTGATCACGATAAAGAATTCGATATTGTCTATTTAGATTTTAGTAAGGCTTTTGATAGAGTACCACATCAGAGACTGTTAAAGAAAGTGGCAGCTCATGGCATTGGGGGAAAAGTGCTGTCATGGATCGAGTCATGGCTCACCAATAGGAAGCAGAGAGTGTGCATAAATGGGGTTAAATCCGAGTGGGGATCTGTAACAAGTGGTGTTCCACAGGGATCAGTTTTAGGCCCGTTGTTGTTTATAATATATATCAACGACCTTGATGAGGGAATTACTAGTGATATGAGCAAATTCACCGATGACACGAAGATAGGTAGAAAAATTGATTCATAAGAACATAAGAACATAAGAAAGGAGGACCACTGCAGCAGGCCTGTTGGCCCATTCTAGGCAGGTCCTTCACATTCCATCCCACTAACAGAATATTTGTTCAACCTAATTTTCAATACTACCCAAGAAATAAGCTTTGATAATTTTATTTACTCATGTGCAATTCCCACTCAAATCCAACCCCTTTCACTCATGAATTTATCCAACCTAAATTTAAAACTACCCAAGGTCCTTGCTTCAATAACCCTACTAGGCAGACTGTTCCACTCATCAACTACCCTATTTCCAAACCAATACTTCCCTATATCCTTTCTAAATCTAAACTTATCTAACTTGAATCCATTATTGCGGGTTCTCTCTTGGAGAGATACCCTCAAGACCTTATTTATATCCCCTTTGTTAATACCCATTTTCCACTTGTATACCTCGATCATGTCTCCCCTCATTCTACGTCTTACAAGTGAATGTAATTTAAGGGTCTTCAATCTTTCTTCGTAAGGAAGATTTCTAATGCTATGTATTAATTTAGTCATTCTACGCTGAATGTTTTCTAACGAATTTATGTCCATTCTGTAATATGGAGACCAGAACTGAGCTGCGTAATCTAGGTGAGGCCTTACTAATGATGTATAAAGCTGTAATATAACCTCTGGACTTCTGTTGCTAACACTTCTTGATATAAATCCCAGTAATCTATTTGCCTTATTACGTACGCTTAGGCATTGCTGTCTTGGTTTAAGGTTGCTGCTTACCATCACCCCCAAGTCCTTCTCGCAATCTGTATGGCTAAGTTCTACGTTATTTAACTTATAAGTGCTTGGGTTATGGACACTCCCGAGCTTTAGAACTTTGCATTTATCTACATTGAACTGCATCTGCCATTTTTCTGACCAGGAATTGAGTTTGTCTAAATCCTCCTGTAGTTCACTGACATCTACGTCTGAATCGATTATCCTACCTATCTTCGTGTCATCAGCGAATTTGCTCATATCACTAGAAATTCCCTCGTCAAGGTCATTTATATATATTATAAACAACAACGGGCCCAAAACCGATCCCTGAGGAACGCCACTTGTTACAGATCCCCACTCCGATTTAACCCCATTTATGCACACCCTCTGCTTCCTATTGGTGAGCCATGACTCGATCCATGGCAACACTTTTCCCCCAATGCCATGAGCAGCCACTTTCTTTAACAGTCTCTGATGTGGTACTCTATCAAAAGCCTTACTAAAATCCAAATAAACAATATCGAATTCTTTAGCATTATCAATGCCTCAAAAGCCTTACTGAAAAAAGTTAATAAATTAGTTAGGCAGGAACGGCCCCTGGTGAATCCATGCTGAGTATCATTAATCAAATTATGCCTATCGAGATGGCTTCCTATGTTATCAGCTATAATCGACTCTAGTAATTTGCCTACAATTGATGTTAGACTTATTGGGCGGTAATTTGATGGTAACGACTTGTCCCCTGCTTTAAAAATAGGAATTACATTAGCCATCTTCCACGTATCCGGCACTACACCTGTTTGAAGAGATAGGTTAAAAATGTTAGTTAAGGGTTCGCAGAGTTCTATTTTGCATTCCTTAAGAACCCTTGAAAAAAGCTCATCAGGGCCTGGCGATTTATTTTGCTTCAAACGGTCTATCTGTTTGATAACCTTTTCGCTAGTGACTGTGATACTACATAATTTATCTTCTTCAGGCCCACTAAAATACCTAATTCTTGGGATATTATTAGTGTCTTCCTGAGTGAAAACCGAGAGAAAATAATTATTAAAAATAGAGCACATTTCATTCTCTTTGTCAGTAAGATACCCATAATTATTTTTAAGGGGACCTATCTTATCTCTAACTTTTGTTCTATACACCTGGAAAAACTTTTTGGGTTAGTTTTCGAATCCCTAGCAACTTTAATTTCGTAGTCCCGTTTAGCTTTTCTTATCCCCTTTTAACGTCCCTCTTAATGTCAATATACTGACTCATAAGATGACCCTCACCTCTTTTGATACGCCTATAAATTCCTTTCTTCTGCCCTAAAAGATATTTGAGCCTATTATTCATCCATTTTGGGTCATTTCTATTCGATCTAATTTCTTTATATGGGATAAATGTTATTTGGGCAGCATGTATAGTGTTCAGAAAACTGTCATATTGATAGCTCTCTTCATTACCCCAGTCCACAGATGATAAGTGTTCTCTAAGTCCATTGTAATCTGCTAAGCGAAAATCTGGGACCGTTACTGAGTTATTCGTACTATGAAACTTCCATTCAATGCCAAAGGTAATTGATTTGTGGTCGCTTGCGCCGAGTTCCTCTGTAATTTCTAAATTATTAACAAGGGTTTCCTTGTTTGCCAGAACTAAGTCAAGCAGGTTATTTCCCTTGTAGGTTCTGTCACAAACTGCTTCAAAAACAATCTTGAACTACTTCTAAGAAGTCGTTAGATTCTAAATTCCCAGTCAAAAAATTCCAATCAATTTGACAAAAGTTGAAGTCACCCAGAATAACTACGTTATCGTGCATTGTGGCCTTAACACTTTCCTCCCATAGTAGTCTCCCTTGGTCCCTATCTAAGTTTGGGGGACGGTATATCACACCTAAAATCAATTTTTCATGCCTCTCTGAAAATTCTATCCAGACAGACTCTGTATGTGTTATTTCAGACTTTATTCCCTTTTTTATGCAACAGTTCAAGCGATCTCGACATACAGTGCCACTCCACCCCCCTTCCCGAAACTTCTGTCTACTTGGAACAATTTAAAACCCTGTATATGACATTCAGCAGGCATGTCCCTATTTTTCGTATTGAACCACGTCTCAGTTATGGCAAATACATCAATGTTACCTGCACTTGCAACTAATCTCAAATCGTCCATCTTATTCCTAGCACTACGACTATTTGTATAATACACTTTTAAAGACCCTCCTTTCTCTTTACCCTTCCTGCTCCATTCTGTTTTACCACTATACCTATTACTGTCCTTGTTATTGTTAAGATTTTTTATATCAAAGCCTAGATCTATATTTCGACATTCAGTATTTTCCATTTCTAAACCCATACCTCTAACTAATCCTAGTTTAAAGTCCTAACAACACCCTCAACTGAGCTAGCAAGAAAATCCACACCTGCCCTGGATAAGTGAACCCCATCCCTGGCATACATGTCATTTCGGCCATAGAAGTGGTCCCAGTTGCAAATGAATGGTACTGCATTGTCCTTACAGTGTTTGTCCAGCCAGCAATTGACACCAATTGCCCTGGACAGCCATTCATCTCCAACTCCTCTCCTTGGCAAAATACCACATATGACAGGGTTCCCACCCTTCTTCCTAATTATGTCTATTGCTGACCTATACCTGCTAATCAGGTCCTCACTCCTACGTCTGCCAACATCGTTGCCTCCAGCACTGAGACAGATAATAGGATTGCTCCCATTACCTCTCATGATGTCGTCCAGACGGCTAACAATATCCTCCATCCCAGCCCCAGGAAAGCAAACCCTCTGTCTCCTACTTCTCTCTTTCAAGCAGAAGGCCCTATCCATATACCTAATTTGACTATCCCCAACAAGAACAATGTTCTTACCTTCCTTGGTGTTGTTCGTGATGTTCCTTGTAGTCGACTCACATTCATCGGGTAACACGGAGAATCGGTTCGATGTTTCCACAACAGGTTTCTGGTTCTTCGTTAATTCTACCTCTCCATCCATCCTCTTGATCTTTAACTTTGTCCCATGCATTCCGGCCACTGTCCAGGTTCCTTTCTTGGCTTGAGGATTCTCAACAGGAGGATTACTACGAATCCTCTTGTTTTCCTCAGTCAGTCGCTGTATCTCAAGCTTAGCTACCCTCAGTTCTTCCTTCAGCTGCTGGTAGAGTAGCTCAAGAGAGGACATCTTGTTCAGATTCACAGAGAGCACACAAGACACGTCTTCACTGAGTTAAGTCAGGTCCACCACTCAAGTTAAGTCAGGTCCACCACTGAGTTAACGTAGATGTCAGGGAACTTCAGGAGGATTTAGACAAACTCAATTCCTGGTCAGAAAAGTAACAGATGCAGTTCAATGAAGATAAATGCAAGGTTCTGAAGCTCGGTAGTGTCCATAACCCAAGCACTTATAAGTTAAATAACGTAGAACTTAGCCATACAGATTGCAAAAAGGACTTGGGGGTTATGGTAAGCAGCAACCTTAAACCAAGACAGCAATGCCTAAGCGTACGTAATAAGGCAAACAGATTACTGGGATTTATATCAAGAAGTGTAAGCAACAGAAATCCAGAGGTTATATTACAGCTTTATACATCATTAGTAAGGCCTCACCTAGATTATGCAGCTCAGTTCTGGTCTCCATATTACAGAATGGATATTAATTCGTTAGAAAACATTCAGCGTAGAATGACTAAATTAATACATAGCATTAGAAATTTTCCGTATGAAGCAAGACTGAAGACCCTAAAATTACATTCACTTGTAAGACGAAGAATGAGGGAAGACATGATCGAGGTATACAAGTGGAAAATGGGTATTAACAAAGGGGATATAAATAAGGTCTTGAGGATATCTCTCCAAGAGAGAACCCGCAATAATGGATTCAAGTTAGATAAGTTTAGATTTAGAAAGGATATAGGAAAGTATTGGTTTGGAAATAGGGTAGTTGATGAGTGGAACAGTCTGCCTAGTAGGGTTATTGAAGCGAGGACCTTGGGTAGTTTTAAATTTAGGTTGGATAAATTCATGAGTGAGAGGGGTTTTATTTGAGTGGGAATTGCACATGAGTAAATAAAATTATCAAAGCTTATTTCTTGGGTAGAATTGAAAATTAGGTTGAACAAATATTCTGTTAGTGGGATGGAATGTGAAGGACTTGCCTAGTATGGGCCAACAGGCCTGTTGCAGTGTTCCTCCTTTCTTATGTTCTTATGTTAACATCTCCCCAAAAAAAATTTCTCCAGATGCATAAACTCTTAACATAACTTTTTGTATCCCATCAATACATTAATATATTCTTCTTCCTTCTTTTTCTTCGATAAGTGATAATTCAACATCACTGGTACTCCTTCCTTGCTCTAATTTTCTCAGGTACGTGTGACCTGATCCCTTTTATTTCTCTCCACTGAAAGTCTCCTACCCCTCTTCAGCATGTTTTGCTTAGAGCTATGACATCCAGTTTATTATCTTCTGTTCTATATCCACACACATTCAAACATCCACACTTTAAAACAATCTTTATAAATTTAGTAGTTAATACAAAAGACGTTCCTAGTCCCTTGTTCCCAACATTTTAGTTGTCATTTACGACAGGCAAGGCTTACGGAGGAAGGATTCTTCTCTACTTACCCATGGAGATGAAAATAAATAATATAAGAACTAGAACTACAGAGAAGTGACAAGGAAACTCAGGTCAGTTTGTAATATACATTCATGTACGGTTGATACAATATACATTCATGTATGGTTGATACAATATACATACATGTACGGTTGATACAATATACATACATGTACGGTTGATACAATATACATACGTGTACGGTTGATACAAGATACATACATGTATGAACGATACAATATACATACATGTACAATTGATACAATATACATACATGTACGGACGATACAATATACATACATGTACAGATGATACAATATATGTACATACATGTACGGATGATACAATATAGATACATGTATGGACGATACAATATACATACATGTACATTCACGCGCAGCCTTCTTACTGTGCGGACATAGTCCTCTGCCTCCTGGTGGCAAATGGTTGCACTTATATTTTCCACAAAATGGCGGCATCAGGCAGACACCGTATAAACACTGTGTGTTTGGAGTTGGTGAAGGGAAATTTGCTACCTGAAATTGTGTCTACGATGTTGCAACGAATCCTGCAGGATATTTATCATATAGACATTGGAGACCTGTATGGAGTGGCGTTAAATTGAATGTTTATCAAGTTGTCATCGACCCAAGAGTATGAGTGATTGGTTGATACCTATCAAGATCAGATCTATGCAGTTAACAGAGGTATGGAGGTGCGCCTAAGGGATGTTTTGCACTCTTATATGTGGATTAGAGTGCGTAACATTCCTTTTGAAGTGGACCCGGTTGATTTAATGGACGTCTTCAAGGATTTTGGCATCGTTCATGCAGCGAATGTGGGCAAATGTCGAGAGGGGCCCTTTGAGGGCCTCCCGGAAGGCTCTTAACTCACAAAAAAATGACCATCTTTCGTCCTATCCCATCGTACATTGTAATGCCAGAGTTCAAGACACAAGTGTGCATCACATATGCGGGTCAACAGAGGACGTGTCGTACGTGTGCAGCATATGATCATGTGGCGGCAGAGTGTCCTCGGAAGGTA
>WNWK01048855.1:0-13404 GCA_009830355.1 Cherax destructor | reverse complement strand
GTTATTTGACCATGCACAACTCCTGTCCTGTATTCGAAGAAGGTATGTAGCTTTAGACATTCACTTACCACAGGTGAGTAGCCTAGACATTCATTACTCACAGGTGAGTAGCTTTAGACATTCCACAAACACCAGCTGAATACATTCAAACCATCATCTCAAACACAGTCGAGAATACCAAATGACAGGATTTTAACACTTCATTACTAAATAATAAAATAATAATCATATAGGTATATATAATATATATATATATTTTTTATTATTATTAACACATCGGCCGATTCCCCAAGGCAGGGTAGCCGAAAAAGAAAACTTTCATCATCATTCACTCAATCACTGTCTTGCCAGAGGAGTGCTTTACACTACAGTTATAAAACTGCAACATTAATTAACACCTCCTTCAGAGTGCAGACACTGTACTTCCATCTCCAGGACTCAAGTCCGGCCTGCCGGTTTCTGAATCCCTTCATAAATGTTACTTTGCTCACACTCCAACAGCACGTCAAGTATTAAAAACCATTTGTCTCCATTCACTCCTATCAAATACGCTCACACATGCTTGCTGGAAGTCCAAGCCCTCGCACACAAAACTTCCTTACCCCTTCCTCCACCCTTTCCTAGGCCGACCCCTACCCCGCCTTCCCTCCACTACAGATTTATACACTCGAAGTTATTCTGTCTCGTCTCCATTCTCTCTACATGTCCGAACCACCTCAACAACCCCTCCTCAGCTCTCTGGATAATAGTTTGGTAATCCTGCACCTCCTCCAATTTCTAAACTCCGAATTTTCTGCATTATATTCACACCACACATTGACCTCAGACATGACATCTCCACTGCCTCCAGCCTTCTCCTCGTTGCAAATTCATCACCCATGCTTACACCCATATAAGAGTGTTGGTATAACTATACTCTCATACATTCCCTCTTTACTTCCATGGACAAAGTTTTTGTCTCCACAGACTCCGAAGTGCTCCACTCACCCTTTTTCCCTCATCAATTCTATGATTCACCTCATCCTTCATAGACCCATCTGCTGACATGTCCACTCCCAAATATCTGAATACATTCACCTCCTCCATACTCTCCTCCAATCTGATATCCAATCTTTCGTCACCTAATTTTTTTGTTATCCTCATCACCTTACTCTTTCCTATATTCACTTTCAATTTTCTTCTTTTACACACCCTACCAAATTCATCCACCAACCTCTGCAACTTCTCTTCAGAATCTCCCAAAAGCACAGTGTCATCAGCAAAAAGCAACTGTGACAACTCCCACTTTGTATTTAATTTTTATCTTTAACCCACACCTCTTGCCAAGATCCTCGCATTCACTTCTCTTACAACCCCATCTATAAATATATTGAACAACCACGGTGACATCACACATCCTTGTCTAAGGCCCACTTTTACTGGGAAATAGTTCCCTTTCCTCCTACACACTCTAACTTGAGCCTCACTATCCTCATAAAAACTCTTCACTGCTTTCAGTAACCTACCTCCTATTCCATACACCTGCAACATCTGCCACATTACCCCCTATCCACCCTATCATACGCCTTTTCCAAATCCATAAATGCCACAAAACCTCTTTACCTCTTATCCAAATACTGTTCACCTATATGTTTCACTGTAAACACTTGGTCTACACACCCCTACCTTCCTAAAGCCCCTTGTTCATCTGCTATCCTGCTTCTGTCTTACTTTAATTCTTTCAATAATAACTCTACCATACACTTTACCAGGTACACTCAACAGACTTATTCCCCTATAATTTTTGCACTCTCTTTTATCCCTTTGCTTTATACAAAGGAACAATACACGCTCTCTGCCAATCCTAGGTACCTTACCCTCTTCCATACATTAATTAAATAATAGCACTAACCACTCCAAAACTATATCCCCACCTGCTTTTAACATTTCTATCTTTATCCCATCAATCCCAGCTGCCTTACCCCTTTCATTCTACTCACTGTCTCAAGAACTTCCCCCACACTCACAACTGGCTCTTCCACACTCCAACAAGATGTTATTCGTCCTTGCCCTATACACGAAATCACAGCTTCCCTGTCTTCATCAACATTTAACAATTCATCAAAATATTCCTCCATCTTCCTGATACCTCTAACTCTCCATTTAATAACTCTCCTCTCCTATTTTTAACTGTCAAATCCATTTGTTCCCTAGTCTTCCTCAACTTATTAATCTCACTCCAAAACTTTTTCTTATTTTCAACAAAATTTGTTGATAACATCTCACCCACTCTCTCATTTGCTCTCTTTTACATTGCTTCACCACTCTCTTAACCTCTTTTTCCTCCATATACTCTTCCCTCCTTGCATCACTTCTACTTTGTAAAAACCTCTCATATGCTAACTTTTTCTCCCTTACTACTCTCTTTACATCATCATTCCACCAATCGCTCTTCTTCCCTCCCGCACCCACTTTCCTGTAACCACAAACTTCTGCTGAACACTCTAACACTACATTCTTTAACCTACTCCATACATCTTCTACCCCATTGCCTACACTCTCACTAGCCCATCTATCCTCCAATAGTTGTTTATATCTTACCCTAACTGCCTCCTCTTTTAGTTTATAAACCTTCACCTCTCTCTTACTTATTGCTTCTATTTTTCTTGTATCCCACCTACCTTTTATTCCCACTTTAGCTACAATTAAAAAGTGATCTGATATATCTGTGGCCCCTCTATAAACATGTACATCCTGAAGTCTACTCAACAGTCTTTTATCTACCAATACATAGTCCAACAAACTACTGTCATTACGCCCTACATCATTTCTTGTATACTTATTTATCCTCTTTTTCTTAAAATATGTATTACCTATAACTAAACCCCTTTCTATACAAAGTTCAATCAAAGGGCTCCCATTTTCATTTACACCTGGCACCAGAAACTTACCTACCACACCCCCTCACCCTGTTTCTCCTACTTTAGCATTTAGGTCCCCTACCACAATTACTCTCTCACTTAGTTCAAAAGTTCCTATACATTCGCTTAACATCTCCCAAAATCTCTCTCTCTCCTCTACACTCCTCTCTTCTCCAGGTGCATACACGCTTATTATATATATATATATATATATATATATATATATATAAGATAGGGTCCACCTCTGGTACAAATTGTGGACCCACAGCCTCGGAGAAGTGGATAAAAAGGCTTCAAGGAAGAAAATTTGGATTTCTTCCTGATGCCATTTGAATATTCCACTTCCCCTACCACCCCATCTTTTTTTTTTTTTTTTTTACCAATAGATATATTTTATTACATAATATAGTACAAAATATTTAAGAGATACATTGTTGATATAAAGGTGGCATATACAGTACACGAGGTGTGAGAGATACATGTCTAGTACATATTGTTACATGTTTGTCACTGATTATAATGCGAAAATCTCATCCAGCTCTTCCGAGCTGGGGCGTGCCCAGAATACAGCATGCATTACCCTCTGAACAGCAGTGCTGAGTCGCTGGAACAGAAAACTAGCAGCCCTGGGATCTCTAGTTACCCTGTTGAGTCTTTTTCCCAGCTCCTGAGGAACTTACATGCACTCTTTCCCAATGAGCCTATGGGAACAAACACATAATGATGGGCAAGTTCTCCATATTTTCTCGACTTCTGGGACTCTCTGAAGGTGGCAGCTGCCCCTCCTTCCTCCCTGGTGTATTGGAGATAGGTATCAGCCAAGGTAGATGCACATGTGTAGTCCCACACCACCTGCTTGCCGTCTGTCCAGGCTTGAAGGGTGATACCATATATATATATATATATATATATATATATATATATATATATATATATATATATATATATATATATATATATATATATATATATATATATATATATATATATATATATATATATATATATTATATATATATATATATATATATATATATATATATATATATATATATATATATATATATATGCAAAAGATCACAGTAAACAGGTGATATCAAAATATGCAAAACAACCACTATGAAAAAATAGAAGAATTCCAAGCGCTTTCGTGACTACTGACATTATCAAGGAACTATAAAAGGAAACGTGAGAAGGCTTATAAAGAGGCAGAATATATATATATATATATATGCAAGACAACCACTATGAAAAAAATAGAGAATTCCAAGCGCTTTCGTGACTACTCACATTATCAAGGAACTATAACAGCAAACATGACAAGAAGGCTTATATAAGGGGCAAGACTACACTCACAGTCACATCACACTAACAAAGACTACACTCACAGTAGCGTAACATCTCACGACTCTGTGAAGAGGAACATAAGAAAGGACCTGAAACTCTTCCCAAGAATTAAGATTAGTCCAATTTATCATTAAATTCTTCCCAAATTTTATTAATTATAAATGAATCCAATTTATATAATCCAAAAGAAATATTCATATTATTTTCAAAACTGCTTTTAATGAAACATGATTCTATTATATTTCTCTCAACCATGGACTTGCTTGATACAACCTTCTCAGCATTTTGAAAATCAATTGGATGGTTAAAATCTTCACATGAATAAATAGAGCATTAGAATCTTGTCCAGTTCTAATGCTATATTTATGTTGTTTTAATCTTAGTTCAAGACTTTTACCAGTTTGACCATAATAAACTTTATCGCATATTTTACAGGGAATCTTATAGACACATCCGTCAGCATTTTGGGGGAATTTTTTATCAAAAGTCTTTTACTGTATCAAGATTTTTAAATACAACTTTGATATTAAAATTTTAAGAAAGGAAGGCATATCAACCAAATTTCATGGAAAGGGGAGAAACCAACATATTTTTGGTTGAATAAGGTTGGTTGTCCCTTTTGGATTGTAAAAGTATTCCTAGCTATTTTAAAAGATTTATCAATTATGTTTCTTGGGTATTTTAAATCATTAGCTATTTCATAAATTTTAGAGATTTCTTCATCTATGAACCCCTGGACTACAAATACGTAAAGCTCTCAAAAACATTGAAGAAAAACCGACACTTTAACTCTATCTTGATGTGAAGAGTAATAGTGTACATAGGAACAATTATTTGTAGGTTTTCTGTAAATTTTAAATTTAAAATCAATGTTACCCTTAATAATAAAAACATCTAGGAAGGGCAATGAGTTATTTACTTGAATTCAACAGTAAAATTTATAGAATGAGCTAAGCTATTTAATTTAACAAGGAAATGGTTTATATCTACATTCTTAGGCATAAGGCACAAAATATCATCAACATATCTATACCACTTAGCTCTATTGGGAAGGATAGTGTTAACAATCTTGTTTCGAAAAATTCCATATATAAGTTACTAAGAACAGGTGAAAGAGGATTTCCATTGCCATACCAAACTATCCTTCACTATCCTTAACACTATCCTTCCCATATATATATATATATATATATATATATATATATATATATATATATATATATATATATATATATATATATATATATATATATATATATATATATATATATATATATATATATATATATATATATTTATATATATATATATATATATATATATATATATATATATATATATATATATATATATATATATATATATATATATATATATATATATATATATATATATATATATATATATATATAAATATATATATATGTTGGGTTCCACTGCTAATATCTAAATTGCACCTAGTTGAACGAAATTAATTATAATAATAGTAATTACATTACTTTCATTATAATTGTTTTTTTCATATTTTAATTTTATTTACATGTTAGTTTGTTTCATATTCATGGAATTTTATTGAAATCATTATATTGTAGATTATAAAAAAATATATAATTTTTTTTATTATATTTTCAGAGTGTGCAACTGCTGCCACTAAGACATGTTTCTCTGGTAAAAATTCTACGGTAAGTCAAGTTGCAACACATGACACATTTCTGGAGGCTCTCACCTTCTGGGATCTCTAGCAGACATAACTGAACATTAAAAGTCTCCAGGCTCTTCTTTATGAGTATTATTTCGGGACTATGTCTCTTATATCATGTCAATTACGTATCAGTAGCTATTCACCCATCCTGATTTATCTTTCCTGATCTTCCCTCTGTTTCTTCTTTCCTTCAGTTATTGTTACCTTCCTGTAGCCAAGTGTCTTTCAGTGTTTAAATTTGTCTAGTTAGTAATAGAGAAGTGAATGGTTATAACCAAGGTAAATGTTGATAATCTACCAAATTCTTAACTTCATATATATTATCACATAAGTTCAGTAAGACATGACAATCCATTAATAAACTTACGTTGGTTGTTGTTCATCAACTGCTTCTCCAGGTGAACGAAAGTTCTTTTTAATTTTAATATTTTTTTCCATTGTTTTAGAAAAAGTTCCATGTTAATAATGCAGATTTCAAGTACAGTTTTTCCTGTCAATTCATTGCTAGAATATGAATTTTACATTCGGTATTTTCCATCATTTTACTGTGGTAGTTACCATGTGTCTAGGGACAAGAGATATGTTGTCAAATCTCATTGTTTGTGATATTTCCTGCTTACTAAATATTTTCTTCCTTTATTATCATACGTTATGTTAAATCTTGGTTTGTCAGCAATATATCTTCATCACTACAGGTGATGAAGATAATATTGCAATATATCTTCATCACTACAGGTGATGAAGATAATATTGCAATATATCTTCATCACTACAGGTGATGAAGATAATATTGCAATATATCTTCATCACTACAGGTGATGAAGATAATATTGCAATATATCTTCATCACTACAGGTGATGAAGATAATATTGCTGACCAACCAAGAGATGGAACTTCAGATCCTCTCAGACTTTCTTTCTTCATTCAAATGACTTATTACTTTGGTCTTCTGGTCGTCATCTTTTTGATGAGGCTGTGGTAGTTTCACTTTTAAACATTTAATTATTTGTTACTACTAACTTTTTTATCCTCACCCTTTTGATTTCATTCTTTGCTAATTTATTTATCTTCTATGCAATCCTTCAGATAAATTTTAATATCCCATTTTGCATGATTTTTTTGTTTTAAATTTCAATCAATCTCTGTTCTTTATATATCAAATTCTCTCATTTATTAAGAATTTTAAATACTCTTTTCAGTACCATTATTTATTTATATCTTCTTATTCCTTGTCTCTTTCTACTTCTCTTCTTCACTGTACTTTGCTTATTTAGGTTATCATCTTTCAATACTGTCTTCTATTAAAAGCTGTTCCTATACTCTTCCCATAACGCTAATCTATTCCACTACAGATTTACTTCTGCTTAGTAATTAAAAATTAGGACATCATTGTTGCTGCTAACTTTACATACCTAGTAGCATATTTTCTTCGTGTCTTTTTTATTTGATGCTTAAAACACTAATATTCAAGGTTGTGAATCCCTCCTCTTGTCTGGAGTATACCTGGAAAGAGTTCCAGGGGTCAACCCCTGCGGCCCGGTCTGTGACCAGGCCTCATGGTGAATCAGAGCCTGATCAATCAGGCTGTTACTGCTGGCCGCACGCAGTCCAACGTACGAACCACAGCCTGGCTGGTCAGGTACCGACTTTAGGTGCCTGTCCAGTGCCTGTTGAAGACAGCCATTGGTTTGTTGGTAATCCCCTGATGTATGCTGGGAGGCAGTTGGACGAGTCTTGGGCCCTGACACTTATTGTGTTGTCCCTCAACGTGCTAGTGGCACCCTGCTTTTAATTGGGGATGTTACATCGCCTTCGAGTCTTTGCTTTCGTAGGAGTGACTCTCGTGTGCAAGTTTGGTACTAATCCCTCGATAATTTTCCAAGTGTATATAATAATGTATCTCTTCCGCCTGCGTTCTAGGGAGTACAGGTTTAGGAACGTCAAGCGTTTCCAGTAATTGAGGTGGTTTATCGCAGTTATGCGTGCCGTGAAGGTTCTCTGCACATTTTCTAGTTCAGCAATTTCACCTGCCTTGAAAGATGCAGTTAGTGTGCAGGAATATTCCAGCCTAGATAGAACAAGCGACCTGAAAAGTGTCAACATGGGCTTGGCATCCCTGGTTTTAAAGGTTCTCATTATCCATCCTGTCATTTTTCTAGCAGATGCGATTGCTACGGTGTTATGGTCCTTGAAGGTGAGATCCTCTGACATGATCACGCCCAGGTCTTTGACATTAGTTTTTCTCTCTATTGTGTGGTTGGAATTTGTTTTGTACTCCGATGAGATTTTATTTTCCTCACGTTTTCCATATCTGAGTAATTGAAATTTCTCATCATTGAACTTCATATTGTTTTCTGCAGCCCATTTAAAGATTTAGTTTATGTCTGTTGGAGTCTTGCAGTGTCTTCAATGGTGGACACTGTCATGCAGATTCGGGTGTCATCTGCAAAGGAAGACTCTGCACTGTGGCTTATATCCCTGTCTATGTCCGATATGAGGATGAGAAACAGGATGGGAGAGAGTACTGCGCCTTGTGGAACAGAGTTTTCACAGTAGCTGCCTCAGACTTTACTCTGTTGACTACTACTCTTTGTGTTCTACTTGTTAGGAAATTATAGATCCATCTACCAACTTTTGCTGTTATTCCTTTATCACGCATTTTGTGTGCTATTACACCATGGTCACACTTGTCAAAGGCTTTTGCAAAGTCTGTGTATATAACATCTGCATTATGTTTGTCTTCTAGAGCATCCAGGACCTTGTCATAGTGGTCCAGTAGTTGGGACAGACAGGAGCGACCTGCTCTAAACCCATGCTACCCTGGGTTGTGTAATTGATGGGTATCTAGATGAGTGGCGATTGACCTTCTTGCAGTCCAAGAAAATGCAATCTACCCATCTCTCTCTATCGTGTCTTTTTTCAGTTACCTTGTGTTCGAACTCCAGTAGGTTTGTGAAACAGGATTGGCCTTCTTTGAATCCGTGCTGGTTGTCGTTTATGAACTTGTTCCGTTCTAGGTATTTCAACACTCTCCTCCTGATAATCTTCTCCATGACTTTGCATACTTTTACACGTCAGTGACACTGGTCTATGGTTTAGTGCATATTTTATGTCTCCTTTCTTAAAAATGGGGACTACCTTTGCCGTCTTCCATACCTTAGGTAGTTGCCCAGTTTCAATGGATTTGTGTAAAATTGTGGTTAGCAGCAGACACAGCGTCTCTGCTCACTCTCTAAGGACCCCCGGAGAGATGGTGTCCAGTCCCACCACCGTTGAGGTATCAAGGTCACTTAGCAGCTTCTTCACCTCCTCCTCCTCCTCGGTTGTGTGTATTTCATCCACCACTTGTTGGTATATCCCTTGTTGGTGTACCCCTCTGTTCTGTCTTCCTAGGGTCCTTTCTGTCTCCTTAGTAAATACTTCTTTAAATCTCATGTTGAGCTCCTCACATACTTCTTGGTCGTTTCTTGTGAGCTCCCCATCTTCTTTCCTCTGCCTGATTACTGGTTCTTGACTGTAGTCTTCCTTCTGATGTGTCTATACAATAGCTTCGGGTCAGACTTTACTTTCGATGCTATGTTGTTTTCGTACTGTCGCTGGACCTCCCTCCTTATGTGTGTATACTCGTTTCTGGCTCATTGAATGATCTCTTTATTTTCCTGGGTACTTTTCCATTCTCTTGTGCACTTAGTTTTTGTCTCCCTATACCTTCGGGTAAACCAAGGGCTCGTTCTGGTCTTCCCATTATTTCTGTTTCCCTTTTGAACAAACCTTTCCTCTGCCTTCTTGCATTTTGTTGTTACGTAGTCCATCATTTCGGTAACTGACTTTCCTAAAAATTCTCTCTTCAAATGAACCTCCTGCAAGTAGTTCCTAATACCTGTGTTGTCCCCCCTTTTGTAGTTTGGCTTTTCATATCCTACTCCTGTTTCCTTCTCCACTTGTAATTCTACTATGTATTCAAAGCTTAGAAACACATGATCACTAGCTTCAAGGGGCCTTTCATATGTGATGTTCTCAATGTCCGAGCTACTCAGGGTGAACACGAGGTCCAGTATTGTTTGTTCATCTTTCTCTCTCTCTCTAGTAGTCCCTAACATGTTGATGCATGAGGTTTTCCAGTACCACATCCATCATGTTTCGAGACCCATGTGGCTCCATGTTTTCCTAATAAATTTCCTTGTGGTTGAAATCGCCCATAACCAGTAACTTTGCTCTACATGTGTGAGCTCTTCTGGCCACGTCAGCTAGTGTGTCCACCATTGTTCTCTTGCTCTCTTCATATTCTTCTCTTGGCCTCCTGCAGTTTTGTGTCGGGTTATTCATCACTTCAATGACTACCGTGTGTGTATTCACCTAATTGTGGTTGCAGGGGTCGAGACTCAGCTCCTAGCTGTGTGTGTGTGTGTACTCGCCTAATTGTGGTTGCAGGGGTCGAGTCATAGCTCCTAGCCCCACAAGGAGTGTGTGTGTGTGTGTGTGTGTGTGTGTGTGTGTGTGTATTTGATGTTTCATTGTTTGATTGGATGTTTGAGTGTGTCTCATCAAATAAATGTTTATTACAAACTTTATATAATAAAAATGCTTCTTTGAATTCTTATTATTTTTTGTCATTGAAAAATATCACCGCAGGTTACGAAATGTTTCCCATCAAGTGGGTAAAGTCAGCCTCTGAACCGTCAAGTTTCTCCACCACCTGTTGACGACCCACCTGCTTAATACCAGCTGTCGATGACCCACCTGCATAACACCACCTGTTGGCGACTCGCCTGCATAAAACCACCTGTTGACGACCCACTTGCATATTACCACCTGTCGACGACCCACCTGCATAATACTACATGTTTCTCGACTCACGTGCCTAATACCACCTGTTGACCACCAATCTGCCTAATACCACCCGTTAACGACAGCTTTGTCCTGCAACTGTTGAAACTTCTCTATTTACTCTAAGTAGAAATATTACTTTAATGATAAAGAACAAAAAAGGTAAATTACATTGACCAAGAATAAAGAAGAGGAATCATCAAATGAAGTTTGCGCAGAAAAGACGAATTACCAACGTCGAGGAAAACTTGACAAAAATACCACCGATACCAACAACAAAAAGAACATATGATATAAATGTTAACATTTTTAATTGTAGGAAGAACATAACCTACATTAACATTGATTATTAACAGCTACAATGTGTTATATCAGTTATGAACAATAAGAGGAACTTCAGCTATAACAACAATTATTACCAACAACAGAAAGATAAAAACAGCAGCTAGTACCTATCAGAGCCAACATATTATAGTAGCACTAACAGTCGCTAACACTATCAGCACCAACATATTATAGTAGCACTAACAGTCGCTAACACTATCAGCACCAACATATTATAGTAGCACTAACAGTCGCTAACACTATCAGCACCAACATATTATAGTAGCACTAACAGTCGCTAACACTTTACTTTATAATTTCTGCTCCACTACAGCTGCTGTACAACAGTCGCTAACACTTTACTTTATAATTTCTCATTCACTCCAGCTGTTGTACAATAGTCGCTAACACTTTACTATATAATTTCTGCTCCACTCCAGCTGCTGTACAACTTCCCCATTTTATCTCTTATAATTAATTCCATGTTCATTTTTCTTGTATAACAGTCAACTTTATTTACTGTCTTTCAATAAATTGGTTTTAGTAGCTTGTTATTTTAATCATTCATATATATATATATATATATATATATATATATATATATATATATATATATATATATATATATGCAAGACAACCACTATGAAAAAATAGAAGAATTCCAAGCGCTTTCGTGACTACTCACATTATCAAGGAACTATAAAGGAAACGTGAGAAGAGCATAAAGAGGCAGAATACACCTCACAGTCACATCACACTAACAAGACAACACCTCACAGTAGCGTAACATCTCACGACTCTGTGAAGAGGAACATAAGAAAGGACCTGAAACTCTTCCCAAGAATTAAGATTAGTCCAATTTATCATTAAATTCTTCCCAAATTTTATTAATTATAAATGAATCCAATTTATATAAACCAAAAGAAATATTCATATTATTTTCAAAACTGCTTTTAATGAAACATGATTCTATTATATTCCTCTCAACCATGGACTTGCTTGATACAACCTTCTCAGCATTTTGAAAATCAATTGGATGGTTAAAGTCTCTCACATGAATAAATAGAGCATTAGAATCTTGTCCAGTTCTAATGCTATATTTATGTTGTTTTAATCTTAGTTCAAGACTTTTACCAGTTTGACCATAATAAACTTTATCGCATATTTTACAGGGAATCTTATAGACACATCCGTCAGCATTTTAGGGGGAATTTTTTATCAAAAGTCTTTTTACTGTATCAAGATGGAAAAATAAACACATAAGCAGTATAATGTGATCCTTTATTGACAACGTTTCGCCCACGCAGTGGGCTTTATCGAGTCACAGACAGATCTACCTGGAAAATAAGCAACATGGAGATATATATAGGGTACAGTCAGGTGGAGAATGCTGGGTCAGGTGGAGAAAGCTGCATGTGAGTCTTAAAAAGTAGTGTGATAGTTAAAAACATAGTGTGACTTAAAGGACCTGCAGTGTACCATTCTTGAGTTCTAGGTGGGATAGCGTTGAAGAAGTTTCTTGGCAATAGGTTCAGCTATGTTGTAGAAGCCGTTGTTCTGGTTGAAGTTGTTGGATATACAGATGGTGATGATTCTAGGATTCTTCGGTATTGCATGTTGTCTTCTCTGGCGATGAGTCTTGCGTTTCTGTAGTTGATTAAATGGTTGTGTAAATTTCGGTGTTGAACACAGGCATTTCTTGAGTCGTCAGATCTGCCTGCGTACTGGTGTTCTGAAATGCGTGTTTGTAGGTCTCTGGATGTTTCGCCAACGTATAATTTGCTGCAGCCATTACAAGGGATTGTGTATACCCTGCCGTGGATTGAAGCTTTTCCTGTCTGTTACTGGTAATGTCCTTAATGGTGGTGGATGTGGAGTGGATACTGGAATAAGGTCTTAGAAAAATGTTGGAACTTGTTTGGAAATGGAGTTGGTGGGAAGGACTATGTATCTCTTCTCAGCAGTGTCTTCTCTGGGTGTGTTGAAGATGTTTAATGCCTGTCGTCTGCAGTCTCTAATGAAGTGACGAGGATAGTGAAGTTTGGAAAAACTTGTTCAATGAGGGAGCATTCTTCTTCAAGGAACTCACTGCGCAGATTCTGAGTGCGCGCAGGAAAAAGCCTATAATTACACCACGTTTAATTTTGGTGTCGTGGTGAGGTAGAAGTGAGAAGATCGTGTTGATTGGTAGGTTTTCGATAGACTTTAAAACGAAGTTCATGGTCAGCTTTGCAGAGAAGAACATCAGGAAGGAAGAGTATTGTCGACTTCTTCTTCTAGTGTAAACTGGATTGATGGCTCAA
>WNWK01048854.1:0-13405 GCA_009830355.1 Cherax destructor | reverse complement strand
CCACATAATCCTTGAATTTATACATTTATATTCCTCTTTACCTGATATAACTGATTATTCAACATTATTGCCACTCCTTCTTTAGCTCTAACTCTATTTGAAACCCCTGACCTAATCCCATTTATTTCTCCCCACTGAAACTCTCCTACCTCCCTCAGCTTTGTCTCACTTAAAGCCAGGACATCCAGCTTCTACACACAACCCGCACATATAAAAAGAGGAGCTTACGACGACGTTTCGGTCCGACTTGGACCATTTACAAAGTCACACTAACACACAGAACAAGGGGAAGGGGTATATATAGGCAGGCAGACAGGGAAGGGCACAAGAGAGTGGGGTAATAATGGAGGTAGTAGTAGAAGTAGTAGTGGAGTCAGTCATAGTCTAGGAAAGGAGCACTGCAATGAAGCTGGCGGCCCGCGTGGGTAGGACAAGAACACAGAGAGAAAAAGGCGAATAAAATAAAGGACAAAATAAGGCAAAAGAAAAGAATATATGAGTATATGAGTGGGAGGGGCTGGGTTTGATTGGTGTCGTGAGTACGGGAATAAATTCTTAGGTAGTGGTGGTTTTGATATGGACCTGCCTTGTATGGGCCAGTAGGCCTTCTGCAGTGTTCCTCCTTTCTTATGTTCTTATGTTCAAAATGGAACTCTGTGAACCAATATCTAACATTTTTAATTTATCTCTTCAAACAGGTGTAGTGTCTGATATGTGGAAGATGGCTAATGTAATTCCTATTTTTAAAGCAGGGGACAAGTCACTACCGTCAAACTACCGCCCAATAAGCCTGACCTCAATTGTAGGCAAATTACTAGAGTCAATTATAGCTGATATTATTAGAAGCCATCTAGATAACCATAATTTGATTAATGATACCCAGCATGGATTCACGAGGGGCCGTTCCTGCCTATCTAATTTATTAACCTTCTTTAGTAAAGCTTTTGAGGCTGTTGATCACGATAAAGAATTCGATATTGTTTATTTAGACTTTAGTAAGGCTTTTGATAGAGTACCGCACCAGAGACTGTTAAAGAAAGTGGCAGCTCATGGCATTGGGGAAAAGTGCTGTCATGGATCGAGTCATGGCTCACCAATAGGAAGCAGAGAGTGTGCATAAATGGGGTTAAATCCGAATGGGACTTGTAACAAGTGGTGTTCCACAGGGATCAGTCTTAGGCCCATTGTTATTTATAATATATATCAATGACCTTGATGAGGGAATTACTAGTGATATGAGCAAATTCGCCGACGACACGAAGATAGGTAGGATAATTGATTCAAACATAGATGTCATAGAACTTCAGGAAGATTTAGACAAACTTAATTCGTGGTCAGAAAAGTGGCAGATGCAGTTCAATGTAGATAAATGCAAGGTTCTGAAGCTCGGGAGTGTCCATAACCCAAGCACTTATAGTTAAATAACGTAGAACTTAGCCATACAGATTGCGAGAAGGACTTGGGGTGATGGTAAGCAGCAACCTTAAACCAAGACAGCAATGCCTAGCGTACGTAATAAGGCAAATAGATTACTGGGTTTATATCAAGAAGTGTTAGCAACAGAAGTCCAGAGGTTATATTACAGCTTTATACATCATTAGTAAGGCCTCACCTAGATTACGCAGCTCAGTTCTGGTCTCCATATTACAGAATGGACATAAATTCGTTAGAAAACATTCAGCGTAGAATGACTAAATTAATACATAGCATTAGAAATCTTCCTTACGAAGAAAGATTGAAGACCCTAAAATTACATTCACTTGTAAGACGTAGAATGAGGGAGACATGATCGAGGTATACAAGTGGAAAATGGGTATTAACAAAGGGGATATAAATAAGGTCTTGAGGATATCTCTCCAGAGAGAACCCGCAATAATGGATTCAAGTTAGATAAGCTTAGATTTAGAAAGGATATAGGAAAGTATTGGTTTGGAAATAGGGTAGTTGATGAGTGGAACAGTCTGCCTAGTAGGGTTATTGAAGCTAGGACCTTGGGTAGTTTCAAATTTAGGTTGGATAAATTCATGAGTGAGAGGGGTTGGATTTGAGTGGGACTCGCGCATGAGTGGGTAGAATTGTCAAAGCTTATTTCTTGGGTAGCATTGAAAATTGGGTTGAGCAAATATTCTGTTAGTGGGACGGATTGTGAAGGACCTGCCTAGTATGGGCCAACAGGCCTGCTGCAGTGTTCCTCCTTTCTTATGTTCTTATGTTCTTAAAACCCATAGGAGAAAAAGGAGAAGGGGAAGGAATCAGGTTAAGTCACGGGTGTTCTGAAGTTTGGAGCATTTAACAATGTAATGTAATGGCTTGTCAGTTAGCAGTTTGAGAACAATAATACGAAAAGAACTTCAAATGAATTTTATTGACTTAAGACTCAGGGAGATTGACACCAGTCAGTCCATCTATCATCATTCTATCATGCAGGAGGAGCCACATGTCTATGGTGCATCCAACAAAATAAGCAGACTCTTGGATGTCACTACTGCCCGCCTCCGGCTGGGTTACAAGTATCTTTGGCAGGTTAAATCACCACCACCAGATGTAGACCAAACAAAATGTAAACTTTGCCAGTTGGATTATTGTCACACCCTGCGTCATTATGTACTGGAGTGCGATGAAATTAATGAATTCAGAGACTACTCACTCAGAAATGTTCAAGTATTTTATCCACAGTGGTATATTACAGACCATTCTGGAAAAATACCCTGACTTTGCTCCCTGTAAATAAAGCATTGACACGTGTGTGTGTGTGTGTGTGTGTGTGTGTGTGTGTGTGTGTGTGTGTGTGTGTGTGTGTGTGTATGTATATATGTGTACTCACCTAATTGTGGTTGCAGGGGTCGAGACTCAGCTCCTGGTGTATGTGTATGTGTGTATGTATATACATGTATGTGTGTGTGTATATGTATGTGTATATGTATATGTGTGTGTGTGACCCAACAATTAAAATTTGCACCAATAACTCATTACAGTTGTGGCTGGGTGTAGACTAATAAATTGCTCATTGCTTTATAATTTGTTCATGAGTGCAACCATGTACAGACGTAAGTAAATTTACTTACATGATTCATTACCTTGTAACTAGTGAATTCATTACCATTGTACCTTGTTCAGCTATCAAAACTTTGGGGCCCAGTCTCTGCAAATACCTTTGTAACTTGTCATGATTGTGACCATCTGAGTTCATTACCTTTGTAACTTGCTCAGCTATCAAACTTTGAGGTCCAGTCCCTGGACCCATTATGTACCTCTGTAATCTTTTGACTACCGCCCACAGGATGGGTATGGGGTGCATAATAAAGATATCAAACTAACTCTGTCATACGCTCTCTGGCAGCAGCAAGGGCAGTTTGAAAGAGCTTCAGCATTCCAGGGGTACATAAGAACATAAGAACATAAGAAAGGAGGAACACTGCAACAGGCCTACTGGCCCATACTAGGCAGGTCCATGTCAAAACCAACCCACCAACAAAAATATTTGCCCATCCCATCCCCAGCGGCACCCAAGCAACCTTCACAACCCTCCAAGTCCCGCTCAAATCTAACCCCTCTCTCATATGATTACAGAAGAAAGTAACACTGCAGCAGGCCAACCGGCCCACATTAGGCAGGTCCCCCTCAAACCCTAAACCAATCCCATAAACAAAAACACCTTTCCAACCCAACTTCTACTCCATCCATGGAACAAGCTCCTATAATCAGGGAACTACCAAAGAGCGAACTGAAGGAGCCGAAGCACCTGGTCCATCACCAGGGCACTGAAGGAGCCGAAGCACCTGGTCCATCACCAGGGCACTGAAGGAGCTGAAGCACCCGGTCCATCACCAGGGCACTGAAGGAGCCGAAGCACCCGGTCCATCACCAGGGCACTGAAGGAGCCGAAGCACCTGGTCCATCACCAGGGCACTGAAGGAGCCGAAGCACCTGGTCCATCACCAGGGCACTGAAGGAGCCGAAGCACCTGGTCCATCACCAGGGCACTGAAGGAGCCGAAGCACCTGGTCCATCACCAGGGCACTGAAGGAGCCGAAACACCTGGTCCATCACCAGGGCACTGAAGGAGCCGAAGCACCTGGTCCATCACCAAGGCACTGAAGGAGCCGAAGCACCTGGTCCATCACCAGGGCACTGAAGGAGCCGAAACACCTGGTCCATCACCAGGACACTGAAGGAGCCGAAACACCTGGTCCATCACCAGGACACTGAAGGAGCCGAAACACCCGGTCCATCACCAGGGCACTGAAGGAGCCGAAGCAACTGGTCGATGTTTTCTGTAGGCTAGGCCTAGTCTGCGAGCAGTACGTTTCAGTGTTCGTAGTTTAGAATCATTGTAATAAGTATAGTTATTATAGGAGGTATGATTGTTATGGAAGTTGGTTGGGTTAAGAGTTCCAGGAGGTTTTTGAGGCGGCTCTAAGTAGTTCTGAATACTGCTCACAAGGTCATTGTTAAAGGTCTCAACAGAGGAACACCCATAGGAATTATACCAGTCAGTCACATGTGCAACAAAATCCTCATGTTGATCAGGGAGAACATTAAAACGTTTCCGTTTGAATATTCCACCAGGAAGGATAATAGTAAAGTAAAGTAAAGTAAAGTTTTATTTCGTTGCAGATTGCAGATTACATAGGTATCGGTAGTTACAATGTAAATTGAGTGCAAGGAGAGCCACTGACATGCCATGGCATTAGGGGCAGCTTATTCTATTCCTTAAAGACTATGTACTTAATATTAGAGAAATTTATTGAGTTTATTCTAGTTAAAAAATATTTTCAAAATTACAATATAATGGAATTTTACTGTTTAAATTATTATATAATGATATTAGATTGTTACAGATGTTAAGATTCTTGAATGATAATATGGAATTGAGATTATCTTAAGGAAAATAACATTGAGCATTTTTGGCATTAACTTATAATATGAATAATATGAATAGGGGGTAACATAATAGTAACATATTATTAAGAATTGAGATTATTGTATAGGAAAGTAATAATGAGCATTTTTCAAAGTAGTTTATAGTATGATCATTTAGTTTTGGGTGAGTAGGTGGTTTTTGAGTTGAGTCTTAAATTGATTTTCAGACAAGATTATCTTAATATTTACTGGTAATGAATTCCAGATTCTGGGGCCCTTTATGTGCATAGAATTTTTACATAGGTTGATATGAACACGGGGTATATCAAAAAGTGATCTGTGTCTTGTGTTGTGGTCATGGGTCCTATTAAAGTTGGTGAGGAGAATTTTGAGCAGAGGGTTTATATTAGAGTGTAAAGTTTTATATATGTAGTAGGCACAAGAGTAAGTATGAATGTTCTTTACGGTTAGTAGTTTGAGACTTTTGAATATTGGTGGAGTATGCTGTCTAGAGTGGGAATTTGTTATCCTTCTGACTGCAGCCTTTTGTTGTGTTATGAGTGGTCTAAGGTGATTTAATGTTGTTGATCCCCATGCACAGATTCCATAGGTGAGATAAGGGTAGATAAGTGAATGATATAGTGCAAGGAGAGCTGATTGTGGTACATAATAGCGTATCTTTGATAATATGCCTACTGTCTTCGAGATTTTCTTGGAAATTTGTTGTATATGTGTTTGGAATTTAAGGGTACTGTCAAGGTGGATTCCTAGGAATTTTCCCTCTGTGAGTCTTGTGATGGGTGTACCATTGAGTGTTATGTTAAGTGGAACATTTGTGGCTTTGCTTCCAAACTGTATGAAGTAGGTCTTGTCAGTATTGAGAGTAAGCTTGTTAGTCGTCATCCATGTTGATATTTTCTGTAATTCGGCATTAACAGTGTTGGCCAGTATAACTGGATTTGTGTCATCTGCAAATAAAATGGGTTTGAGTAGTTGTGATGCATTCGGTTGGTCATTTATGTAAATGAGGAATAGGAGTGGCCCCAGGACACCTATATCTAGTGAGGTTAGCCTTGGGAAATGGTCTGATGATATATCTGATACAATGGTAGACTCACAGCTGGCAGAAGTAATGTTGAAGCCAATACACAGATCAAGGATGCCTCCATAGATATGTGTGGGTTCAAGGTCACCTACAATTTGCACATTATCATGACTATTTAACAGTGACAACAGGATGGATAATGAGAACCTTCAAAACCAGGGATGCCAAGCCCATGTTGACACTTTACAGATCGCTTGTTCTATCTAGGCTGGAATATTGCTGCACACTAACTGCACCTTTCAAGGCGGGTGAAATTGCTGACCTTGAAAATGTGCAGAGAACCTTCACCGCACGCATAAGTGCGATAAGCCACCTCAACTACTGGGAACGCTTGAAGTTCCTAAACCTGTACTCTCTAGAACGCAGGCGGGAGAGATACATTATTATATACACATGGAAAATTCTCGAGGGCTTAGTACCAAACTTGCACACAAAAATCACTCCATACGAAAGCAAAAGACTCGGCAGGCGATGTAACATCCCCCCAATGAAGAGCAGGGGTGCCACTAGCACGTTGAGAGACAACACAATAAGTGTCAGGGGCCCAAGACTGTTCAACTGCCTCCCAGCATACATCAGGGGGATTACCAACAAACCCCTGGCTGTCTTTAAGCAGGCACTGGACAGGCACCTAAAGTCGGTACCTGACCAACCGGGTTGTGGTTCGTACGTCGGGTTGCGTGCGGCCAGCAGTAACAGCCTGGTTGATCAGACCCTGATCCGCCATGAGGCCTGGTCTCAGACCGAGCCGCGGAGGCGTTGACCCCCGAAACCCTCTCCAGGTATATGAAATAATTGTAAGATAGGAAATGACTAATTTTTTTTTGGTGATGCAATTATGGTGAGCGCGGTCTGACGTAGACCCAGTGTGACTTCTGTAATCCTTTATTTTGAGCTACCGCTCACACGATAAACATGGGGTACACAATGAACTAGCCGTTCAGGCGTCAAAACTAATTAAAATATATAACAAAAAGTCACAATACCGTTACTGGAACAATCCACAAATAACCCGCCAATAGGAGAGAGGAACGTACCACGATGTTTTGGTCCGATCTGGACCATTTACAAAGTCACACTAACAGAAAGGAGAGGAGCAGGCAGAATATTCTGCTTCCTTCTCTCCTTTCTGTTAGTGTGACTTTGTAAATGGTCCAAATCGGACCGAAACGTCGTGGTAAGCTGCTCTCTCCTATGTGTGGGTTATTTGTGTATAACTATAATATGTTGATTCCCGGTTTTTCCCTCTATGTTACTATCTATAATAACCTGCGTCATACAGTGGGGCTTCCTCTCTTCAGCTACATTCTATTATTGTCTCAAGACTCCTTACCCCAACTAGTGATACTGTGGAAGAACACTGCTTGTGAGGAATAATGGCCCTCATTCTCTATCTTTCAATAATCCTTCCCTCAAGCAGGAGTGACTAAGATAAGATAAGACTCCAGAAGTTTGATAGAGGTTTAGTGGTGGCAGTCTGGTTAGTAGAGAGGGCTAGGGGGACTTCTCTTCAAGCATGTCTGCATAAATAACTCGTACCTTTAGTATACCTGGAGAGGATGGAAATAAATGGTATAAAATACCGACACAATGGAAAGATAAACACATAAGCAGTATAATGTGATCCGTTATTGACAACGTTTCGCCCACGCAGTGGGCTTTATCGAGTCACAGACATCTGTGACTCGATAAAGCCCACTGCGTGGGCGAAACGTCAATAAAGGATCACATTATACTGCTTATGTGTTTATCTTTCCATACCTGGAGAGATTTTCGGGGGTCAATGCCCCCTCGGCCAGGTCTCAGACCAGGCCTCGTGGTGGATCAGGGTCTGATCAACCACGCTGTTACTGCTGACTGCACGCAAACTGACGTACGAACCACAGCCCGGCTGGTCAGGTACTGACTTTTGGTGCCTATCCAGTGCCTTCTTGAAAACAGCCAGGGGTCTATTGGTAATACCCCTTACCACGGGCGCCACGAGTACACTGAGAGACAACACAAGTGTCAGGGGCCAGACTGTTCAACTGCCTCCCAACATACCTGGAGTATACCTGGAGAGAGTTCCAGGGGTCAAATCAACATGAGGCCTGGTCACAGACCTGGCCGCAGGGGCGTTGACCCCTGGAACTCTCTCCAGGTATACTCCAGGTATGCTGGGAGGCAGTTGAACAGTCTGGCCCCTGACACTTGTGTTGTCTCTCAGTGTACTCGTGGCGCCGTGATTTTCATTGGGGAAATGTTGCATCTCCTGCCGAGTCTTTTGTTTTCATAGGGAGTGACTTTCGTGTGGAAGTTTGGTACTAATCCCTCTAGGATTTTCCAAGTGTATATTATTATGTATCTCTCTCGCCTGCATTCCAGGAAATACAAATCAAGGGACTTCAACCGTTCACAGTAATTTAGGTGTCTTATCGTACTTATGTGTGCCGTGAAAGTTCTTTGTACACTCTCCAGGTCAGCAATTTCGCCTGCCTTGAAGGGGGCAGTTAGTGTACAGCAGTATTCCAGCCTAGAGAGAACAAGCGATTTGAAGAGAATCATCATGGGCTTGGCGTCCCTAGTTTTGAAGGTTCTTTATTGTGTGGTTAGAATTTGTTATATACCCTGACACAGTTTTAATTTCCTCAAGTTTTCCACATCTGAGTAGTTGAAATTTCTCTTCATTGAACTTCATATTGTTTTGAGTGGCCCATTTGAAGACTTGGTTGATATCCGCTTGGAGTCTTGCTGTGTCTTCGATGGAGGTCACTGTCATGGCAATTCGGGTGTCATCCGCAAAGGAAGACACGGAGCTATGGCTTACATCTCTGTCTATGTCAGAAATTAGGATGGGGAATAGGATGAGAGCGAGTACTGTACCTTGTGGAACAGAGCTTTTCACCTTAGCTGCATCGGACTTAAATCTATTTACTATTACTCTTTGTGTTCTATTTGTTATGAAGTTATAGATCCATCTTCCAACTTTTCCTGTTATTCCTTTATCACGCATTTTGTGAGCTATTACACCATGGTAACACTTGTCGAAGGGTTTTGCAGTCTGTGTATACTACATCTTCATTTTGTTTATCCTCTACAGCATCCAGGACCTTGTCATAGTGGTCCAGTAGCTGGGACAAGCAGAAGAGACCTGCTCTAAACCTGTGTTGCACTGGGATGTGTAATTGATGGGTATCTAGGTGGTTGGCGATCTTGCTTCTTAGAACCCTTTCAAAGATTTTTTATATTGGATGTTAGTGCTATCGGTCTGTAGTTCTTTGCAATTGCTTTACTGCCACCCTTGTAGAGTGGGGTTATGTCTGTTGTTTTTAGTGTGTGTGGGATGACCCCTGTGTCCATGCTCCCTCTCCATAGAATGCTGAAGGCACGTGATAGGGGCTTCTTGCAGTTCTTGATGAACACGAAGTTCCATGAGTCTGGGCCTGGGGCAGAGTGTATGGGCATGTCATTTACTGCCTTTTCAAAGTCTTGTGGTGTTAGGATAATATCAGAGATTTATGAGATGACCAAATTTGGGGTCTCGTTCGTAAAGAATTCATTGAGATTGTTGACCCATAGTCTGGGTAACAGCTAGCTGAACACTGAGTCGTATTGGGAATTTAGTATCTCCTCATTTCTTTATAATAATAATAATAATAATAATAATAATAATAATAATAATAATAATAATAATAATAATAATAATATCTTTATTTACTACAAGTACATGTACAAGGTATACAGTCCTAGCTGACATCAATGACACTACTATATAGAAAGCCACTTGTTATGCAGATCATTTCGGGCAAATTAAGTCAGTTTTGTCCCAGGATGCGACCCACACCAGTCGACTAACACCCACGTACCCATTTTACTGATGGGTGAACATAGACAACCGGTGTAGGGAAACACGTCCGATGTTTCCATCCCTTCGCCGGGAATCGAACCCGGACCCTCGCCGTGTGAAGTTTTAGTTTTTAGTTTGATATCTTTATTATGCACCCCATACCCATCCTGTGGGCGCTAGTCAAAAGATTACAGAGGTACATAATGGGTCCAGGGACTGGACCCCAAAGTTTTGATAGCTGAGCAAGTTACAAAGGTAATGAACTCACAAGTTGCAAAGGTAATGAACTCACAAGTTACAAAGGTAATGAACTCACAAGTTACAAAGGTAATGAACTCACAAGTTACAAAGGTAATGAACTCACAAGTTACAAAGGTAATGAACTCACAAGTTACAAAGGTAATGAACTCACAAGTTACAAAGGTAATGAACTCACAAGTTACAAAGGTAATGAACTCACAAGTTACAAAGGTAATGAACTCACAAGTTACAAAGGTAATGAATCATGTAAGTAAATTTACTTACTTACGTTTATACATGCATGCGGGGAGCCCAAGATCAACAAAATGTGATCAGCCGCGAGGGAGCCTTCTCCAAATTCAACTTCAATAACAAAAACATAAGATGGGACCAAGTAAACCAAGTCCTAAATGATACACAATGGGAAGATAGCCTAAGCATCACGGATCTTAACCTATGTCTAGAACAAATTAACTCTGTGACACTTGAGGTTTGCTCAAGGCAAATTCCCTTAAGAAAAAGGAGGAAAAGATGCAAACTAGAAAGAGAGAGGCGCTCCCTATACAGGCGAAGGCAAAGAATAACGGAGCGGCTACAAGAGGCCAATATATCTGAAATACGAAGGGAGACACTAGTCAGAGAAATAGCAAACATCGAATTAAAACTAAAGGAATCTTATAGGAATCAAGAAACGCGGGAAGAACTAAAAGCCATAAACGAAATTGAAAGAAACCCAAAGTATATCTTTTCTTATGCAAAGTCAAAGTCGAGAAAACCAACCAGTATTGGGCCCCTACTTAAACGGGATGGGTCCTACACAGATGACAGCAAGGAAATGAGTGAGTTACTTAAGTCCCAGTATGACTCAGTTTTTAGCGAACCGCTAACCAGACTGAAAATCGAAGACCTAAATGATTTTTTATGAGAGTGCCACAGAACTTGACTGACGCATGCCTATCTGACATCACCCTGACGCCAAATGACTTCGAAAAGGCAATAAATGACATGCCCATGCACTCCGCTCCAGGCCCAGACTCATGGAACTCCGTGTTCATCAAGAACTGCAAGAAGCCCCTATCACGTGCTTTTAACATCCTATGGAGAGGGAGCATGGACACTGGGGTCATCCAGCAGTTACTATAAACAACAGACATAGCCCCACTCCACAAAGGGGGCAATAAAGCAATAGCAAAGAACTACAGACCAATAGCGCTAACGTCCCATATCATAAAAATCTTTGAAAGGGTTCTAAGAAGCAAGATCGCCACTCATCTAGATACCCATCAATTACACAACCCAGGGCAGCACGGGTTTAGAGCAGGTCGCTCCTGTCTGTCCCAACTACTGGACCACTACGACCAGGTTCTAGATGCTCTAGAAGACAAACAAAATGCAGATGTTATATACACAGACTTTGCAAAAGCCTTTGACAAGTGTGACCATGGTGTAATAGCACACAAAATGCGTGATAAAGGAATAACAGGAAACGTTGGTAGATGGATCTATAATTTCCTAACAAGTAGAACACAAAGAGTAGTAGTCAACAGAGTAAAGTCTGAGGCAGCTAATGTGAAAAGCTCTGTTCCACAAGGCACAGTACTCGCTCCCATCCTGTTCCTCATCCTCATATCGGACATAGACAGGGATATAAGCCACAGTGCCGTGTCTTCCTTTGCAGATGACACCCGAATCTGTATGACAGTGTCCACCGTTGAAGACACTGCAAGACTCCAAGCAAACATAAACCAAATCTTTAAATTGGCTGCAGAAAACAATATGAAGTTCAATGATGAGAAATTTCAATTACTCAGATACGGAAAACATGAGGAAATTAAAATCTCATCGGAGTACAAAACTAATTCCAACCACACAATAGAGAGAAAAACTAATGTCAAAGACCTGGGAGTGATCATGTCAGAGGATCTCACCTTCAAGGACCATAACACCGTAGCAATCGCATCTGCTAGAAAAATGACAGGATGGATAATGAGAACCTTCAAAACCAGGGATGCAAAGCCCATGTTGACACTTTACAAATTGCTTGTTCTATCTAGGCTGGAATATTGCTGCACACTAACTGCACCTTTCAAGGCAAGTGAAATTGCTGACCTTTAAAATGTGCAGAGAACCTTCACGGCACACATAACTGCGATAAACCACCTCAATTACTGGGAACACTTGAAGTTTCTAAACCTGTACTCCCTAGAACGCAGGCGGGAGAGATACATTGTTATATTCACGTGGAAAATTCTCGAGGGATTAGTACCAAACTTGCACAAGAAAATCACTCCCTACGAAAGCAAAAGATTCGGCAAGCGATGTAACATCCCCCCAATGAAAAGCAGGGGTGCCACTAGCACGTTGAGGGACAATACAATAAGTGTCAGGGGCCCAAGATTGTTCAACTGTCTCCCAGCATACATAAGGGGGATTACCAACAAACCCCTGGCTGTCTTCAAGCAGGCACTGGACAGGTACCTAAAGTCGGTACCTGACCAGCCAGGCTGTGGCTCGTACGTTGGACTGCGTGCGGCCAGCAGTAAACGCCCGGTTGATCAGGCTCTGGTCCAACATGAGGCCTGGTCACAGACCGGGCCGCGGGGGCGTTGACCCCTGGAATTCTCTCCAGGTAAACTGCAGGTAATGGTTACAATCATGAACAAATTATAAAGTAATGAACAATTCACTAGTCTACACCCGGTCACAACTGTAATGAGTTCTTGGTGCTAATTTTAATTGTTGGGTCACACACACACACATACATACACACATATACATATATACACACACATACACACGACAAGGTGGATAGTGACAGGATGTTCCAGAGAGGGAACACAGAAACTAGGGGACTCAACTGGAAGCTGAAGACTCAGATGAGTGAAAGGAATGTTAGGAAGCATTTCTTCAGCCATAGAGTAGTCAGGAAGTGGAATAGTCTAGCGAACGATATAGTTGAGGCGGGAACCATACATAGTTTTAAAACATGGTATGATAAAGCTCATGGAGCAGGGACCCAGTAGCGGACAGCGAAGAGACGGGGCCCGGAGCTGAGTCTCGACCCCTGCAACCCCAATTAGGTGAGTACACATACACATACACACACACACACACACACACACGCACATACAACAGGCACAGTTTTCAATCGACATGTGCATAGGACAAAATGGTAACTAATTCACATACATACACACACACACACACACATTTCGAAGTGTTTCCTTACATACACATACACACACACATATATACAACAGGCCTAGTGTCTAATTGACATGTGCCTAGGACAAAATGGTAGCTAACTAACTAACACACACGAGAGCCCCCTGGGAACCAGTGACCATATGGTGCTTAGCTTTGAGTACATA
>WNWK01048853.1:0-13405 GCA_009830355.1 Cherax destructor | reverse complement strand
GAAATAAAACCTTCAAACTCGGGGTCCACTGTATACCTATTACTGTCCTTGTCATCTAGTGCCACTGGCTTTCCAGTATCCACCTTATTCTGCCCTATTACTAGTTCTAGAACATATAATATTACTACACTGGGACTTCATGTTTTTCCCCAAAACCCATACCACTAACTATTTCTAGTTTAAAGCCCTAACAGCTCCCTCCACTGCAGTTGCCTGTGCTCCACCCAGACCTGGATAAGTGAACCCCATCCCACAGGCATCTGTCATTTCTGCCATGAAGAGGTCCAGTTGTCAATGAATGTTACTGCATTTTCCTTACAGTATTTGTCAGCCGCAATTGACACCAATTGCCCTGGACAGCCATTCATTCAGCTCCTCTCCTTGGCAAAATACCATATATGACAGGGTTCCCACCTTCTTCTAATTTTGTCTGTGACCTATACCTGCCTAGTCAGGTCCTCACTCTTACGTCTGCCACATCGTTGCCTCCAGCACTGAGACAGATATGGATTGCTCCCATTACCTCTCATGATGTCGTCAGACGGCTAACAATATCCTCCATCCCGGCCCTAGGAAAGCAACCCTCTGTCTCCTACTCCTATCCTAAACAGACCCTATCCATGTACCTAACCCTGGCTGTCCACAGCAACAACAATGTACACTCAATGGTACACTCTCAATGGTACATCAATGGTACACAATGGTACACTCAATGGTACACTCAATGGTACACTCTATGGTACTCTCAATGGTACACTCTTAATGGTACCTCTTAATTCTACACCTAGTTTGTGTTTATGTATGATTTCCTGCTTTAATTCCATGGAAATCATCCTCATTTTCTTCTCAGCACTGTCCTTTGCCTTGCTTTCTTAAAACCCATGATTAAAAGAGAGAAATTTAGCTAAAATAACTTTGCAAGAAACATAATGTATTACAACCTCAGGTTCAATGGCCTGTTATCCTGAGTGTAAAAGAGCTTGGAGCAAAGAAACACAGTAGAAGATGTATTGAAATATTATTTCCTTCACCAATCAGTTATGAATATATAAGACTTTTGTCTTTTCCTTCACCAATAAATAGAAAAGGGCTTTTTACACATATGTACACTATATACAAAGGGTAGTATTTAGTGCACGCCACGGTTGTCTAGGCTAAACAGCGCCAAAAGACCAGACAACTTTCCACAACCAGCTCTATGCAGGAATTTCAATGACAAACCGGGGAGTGGTATCCACGTCACCTTTGTCATTGTTAAACTGCATTTTAATTGGCTGAACAGTCGTTGATTTGATGATGGGGCCCCATGCAACCCTTACGATGGTTGCTGGTTGGAGGAGCCTTATTGGGTGTGTTTAACATGCTCCGAATAAAGGTTACATACTCTTTGCATGAACATAATGAAAACAGAAAAATTCCCTCCCTCCTGACGCGATGTTTTGATACCACTGCCATCTTTGGTGGCGATCTGAAACTCACTTATAGTATTATTATTATAATTACATATTATTTTTTTAGTACGTACGTATTCTTATAATAATAATTATTCTTATAATAATAATTATTATATTATACATACATATTATTATTAGTAAAAGTAGTATGTAGTACGTACAGTGGTACCTCGACTACGATATGAATCCGTCAGAGGGCATATCTTAAGCCGAAACAATCGTTACCGAATCAATTTTCCCCATAAGAAATAATGGAAATAAATTTAATCCGTCCAAGACTTCCAAAAAATACAGTGGTACCCGACTTGATGGTCCCCAAACACACCTTTTATGTAAGTTGATTTTTAAATTCCTTTGTAAGTGTAATTTTGGGGTCTAAAGGACTAGTCTATTTTACATCATTTCTTATGGAGATAAATCGTTTGTAATGGCATTGAACAGCATTCTGGAATGAAAAAATATCGTAAGTCGAGGTACCACTGTAGTTAAATAAAATATTTTTAGAACTTTTTGACATTAAATAATACAATTTAATGAACAATAAATAAATACCATGTAAATATTGTACAATAACATGTCACTTACATTTATTGAAGAGTTGTTGATGTGTGGAGGAGGGAGAAGGTGGAGTAGTATGCTAGTGTTTGGAAGGGGAATCCCCTTCCATTAACACTGCAGGTACCAAGTTCTTTTCTGGGGTTACTTCCCTTTTTCTTTGAATGCCACTAGGACCAGCTTGAGAGTCACTGGACCTCTTTCTAACAATAAATCTGTCCAGGGAGCTCTGTGTCTGGCGATTCTTTAACACATCCCTGAAATGACACACCACTGTGTCATTGTACATCCTCACCACTCACCTCTAACCCCATAGACTTGCCCAATTCCACAATTTCTTCCACAACAGGCTCAGGTTCAGGCTCAGGCTCAGGCTCAGGGTTCTGAGGCTCAGCCCCAAAACCTTCAAAATCCCTCTCTAGGACACAGTCTGGCCACAATTTTCTCCAGGCAGAGTTCAAAGTCCTGGTAGTCACTCCCTCCCAAGCCTTACCTATAAGGTTTACACAATGCAGCATATGGAAATGGTTTTCCAAAAGTCACTGACGCTCCCTGGAGTGCGCGCTCAGCTGGGCGCCACGCGGACACGCCCGGGTACGGATGTCGTTACCCGAAGCAAACATCGTAACCCGCAATCATTTTTGTACGTTATAAATATCGTTACCCGAAACTATCGTAAGCTGACAGCATCGTAACCGAGGTATGACTGTATGTATTCTTATAATAATACTCTTGCTTACCATTTGGAATTTTTATTCACACAAAAATAGAAGATTTACTGTTAATGCATTATTTTAATAATTGTACAAATAATGTAAACCCATTTGGACAGGTATTGGCCAAAAATCAAACAATTCAGCTACTCTGAGCTCAATTTCAAGGTACTTTTCATTGTGAAAGCAATCAAAATCATATCTATGTCTGTAATATATCTTCCATTCTATCAATTGAGACCAAAAAAACGAGAATACAATCATAAAATCCATACGAAAATATACAGCTAAGGGCCGGCTAAGGCTGAGAAGTGAACTCAGTTATTTACAGTCAGATTTCTTTCAATTTTGGTGTACATTAAGAAACATCTTTCCATCATACATTGCCCAAGTTTCAATAAGATAGTCCAACAAACAAATGAGATCCAATTCCCTAGATCAAGGGCAAGAGCCCCTCACCAGCATCAAGGAACCTCCCTTGAGGCCCACTCACATCTGGAAATTTCGCTCGTCTATGGAAGCAAAAAATCGACCTATCGACTGCTCGCATCTGGAAAAACTCGCACGTGGATGCGCTCGTTAGTAGAGGTTCCACTGTACTATAGTTTTACATACAGAAAACAGTGAGAAATAATATAAAACACTAATTTTAATTGATAAATGAACATTTAAATCAGTTTTACCTTTATTGAAGACTCTTGTTGGCGTATGAGAGAGGCAGGAGAGTTTGTTTGGAGGCAGGACAAGATAGCCCTTCAACATGACACTAATATCAACTCTACAGCTTATTTATCTAGCACAATTCATCTAATATGACATAATAAACAATTTAATAACATAGAAACATGATATATACTCTAGAATGAATAAAATATGTCATTATGTTTGAGCGACTGGCAGTAGTGTTATTGTTGTTGGGTTTATAAGGGCCACTGACCATAAGCCATACATTCTAGAGTATATATCATGTTTCTATGTTATTAATATTGTTTATTATGTCATATTAGATGAATTGTGCTAGATAAATAAGCTGTAGAGTTGATATTAGTGTCATGTTGAAGGGCTATCTTGTCCTGCCTCCAAACAAACTCTCCTGCCTCTCTCATACGCCAACAAGAGTCTTCAATAAAGGTAAAACTGATTTAAATGTTCATTTATCAATTAAAATTAGTGTTTTATATTATTTCTCACTGTTTTCTGTATGTAAAACTATAGGGTAGTTTCAAATTTAGATTGGATAAATTCATGAGTGAGAGGGGTTGGATTTGAGTGGGACTCGCACATGAGTAAATAGAATTATCAAAGCTTATTTCTTGGGTAGCATTGAAAATTGGGTTGAGCAAATATTCTGTTAATGGGACGGATTGTGAAGGACATGCCTAGTATGGGCCAACAGGCCTGCTGCAGTGTTCCTCCTTTCTTATGTTCTTATGTGTTGGGCTGCAGCAGCAAGCCACCATCACTATTCACACTGAAACAATGTATGTACAGTGGACCCTCGCCATTCGAATTTAATCCGTTCCAGGAGCTTGTTCTTAACGTGAAATGTTCGAAAGGCGATTTAATTTTTCCCATAAGAAATAATGGAAATACAATTAATCCGTTCCTGCTGTCAGGAGGCATGACAAAATAGTACTTCACTGTAAAGCTATTATCAACTCGACAGCTTATTTATCTATCACAATTCGTCTAATATGACATAATAAACAATATAAATAACATAAAAACCTGATATACACTCTAGAATGAATAAAATATGTATGTCATTACGAATGTGGTGGCTGGGAAGGATGGTGGTGGCGAGCATTCTCGCTACAGCTGTGAAAACATCTTCCCATTCTTTCCTCCTTCAGACGTGTTAGTATAAGAGAAAACGGAGTTTGTAATGCTAAGTGCATTATTGTCAGCTTCACGGATTGAACAGAATTCGTATGTGTCAGGCTGGTAACAACAACAACTGGTTTGTTTACAAAACTCCCTCCCAAACCTTCATTTAATCTTGTTTACTCACCACTGCCTCTACTACCACTGCCTCTCACCACTGCCTCTACCACCACTGCCTCTCACCACTGCCTCTACCACCACTGCTTCAACCACCACTGCTTCAACCACCACTGCTTCAACCACCACTGCCTCTCACCACTGCCTCTACCACCACTGCCTCTCACCACTGCCTCAACCACCACTGCCTCTCACCACTGCCTCTACCACCACTGCCTCTCACCACTGCCTCTCACCACTGCCTCTACCACCACTGCCTCTCACCACTGCCTCTACCACCACTGCCTCTCACCACTGCCAACCACCACTGCCTCTCACCACTGCCTCTACCACCACTGCCTCTCACCACTGCCTCTACCACCACTGCCTCTACCACCACTGCCTCTACCTCCACTGCCTCTACCTCCACTGCCTCTCACCACTGCCTCTCACCACTGCCTCTCACCACCACTGCCTCTCACCACTGCCTCCACCTCCACTGCCTCTCACCACTGCCTCTCACCACTGCCTCTACCACCACTGCCTCTACCACCACTGCCTCTACCTCCACTGCCTCTCACCACTGCCTCCACCTCCACTGCCTCTCACCACTGCCTCTACCACCACTGCCTCTACCACCACTGCCTCTACCTCCACTGCCTCTACCTCCACTGCCTCTCACCACTGCCTCTCACCACTGCCTCTACCACCACTGCCTCTCACCACTGCCTCTCACCACTGCCAACCACCACTGCCTCTCACCACTGCCTCTACCACCACTGCCTCTCACCACTGCCTCTACCACCACTGCCTCTACCACCACTGCCTCTCACCACTGCCTCTACCACCACTGCCTCTCACCACTGCCTCTACCACCACTGCCTCTACCACCACTGCCTCTCACCACTGCCTCTCACCACCACTGCCTCTCACCACTGCCTCTACCACCACTGCCTCTCACCACTGCCAACCACCACTGCCTCTCACCACTGCCTCTACCACCACTGCCTCTCACCACTGCCTCTACCACCACTGCCTCTACCACCACTGCCTCTACCTCCACTGCCTCTACCTCCACTGCCTCTCACCACTGCCTCTCACCACTGCCTCTCACCACCACTGCCTCTCACCACTGCCTCCACCTCCACTGCCTCTCACCACTGCCTCTCACCACTGCCTCTACCACCACTGCCTCTACCACCACTGCCTCTACCTCCACTGCCTCTCACCACTGCCTCCACCTCCACTGCCTCTCACTACTGCCTCTACCACCACTGCCTCTACCACCACTGCCTCTACCTCCACTGCCTCTACCTCCACTGCCTCTCACCACTGCCTCTCACCACTGCCTCTACCACCACTGCCTCTCACCACTGCCTCTCACCACTGCCAACCACCACTGCCTCTCACCACTGCCTCTACCACCACTGCCTCTCACCACTGCCTCTACCACCACTGCCTCTACCACCACTGCCTCTCACCACTGCCTCTACCACCACTGCCTCTACCACCACTGTCTCTACCACCACTGCCTCTCACCACTGTCTCACACTTAATGAACAATCTCGAAGCAATTATAATTAAGTGTGAAATGTTTGGATGAGCGTGGAGGGTATTGTTCTCTCGAGTGTAAACAAGGAGGGACTGGCTCTCCAAGCGCCTGGGCGGACAGGTGATGGACACACTTGTTCGAATCATGATATTTTGTTCGCATGACGATATCGATTTTCTTGTTCTAATGACGATTTGTTCGACTGCTGAGCCGTTCGAATAGCTGGGGTCCACTGTAGTCCTATATTGTTCGTATAGTCGACGACAACAGCTGGCTTGACATTACGTTCATTGGTGTCCCTGTTCACTTTGTCTGTTTGTACCATCTCGTTTCTGTGGATGGTTGACAGAAATGTCACGTCCCGTTTGTCATGCCACGTCAGTGCCATGATGTCATTGGCATGAAATGCTTGCACTGCACTGTCAACACTGCCACTGAACCTTGGCATATGTTTTCTATTCCTTCTCACTGTTCCACATATATCGGTATTGTTCATACGTAGGAAATCAGCGAGCATAGGGCTTGTATACCAGTTGTCTGTGTACAATGTATGGCCCTTGCCAAGGTATGGTTCCATCATCCTGCAAACAACATCACCAGAAATGCCTAACATGCGTCTAGTATAGTCGAGTGTGTTTCTCCCGGTGTATACAATGACATCTAACACAAGACCTGTCTCACAGTCGCACATAACAAAAAGTTTTATACCAAAGCGATTACGTTTACTCGGTATATATTGCTTGAATGACAGGCATCCCTTGAATAGAATCAAGGACTCGTCGACAACGTTCTTGAAGGGATAAAAGTATGCACTGAATTTCTGCTTCAGGTACATAAAGACTTCCCGGATTTTGTATAGAAGGTCATTTCTGTTGGGCATATTCCTGTCTGAGAAGTGCAACATTCTTAGTATTACAACCTCAGGTTCAATGGCCTGTTAACCTGAGTGTAAAGGGAGCTTGGAGCAAAGAAACACAGTAGAAGATGTATTGAAATTGTATTTCCTTCAAAAAATCAGTTAGATTAATTCCAGACTTTTGTCTTTTCCTTCACCAAGTAATTGTGATTATATAAGACTTTTGTCTTTTCCTTCACCAAGTATAACAAAGTGCTATTTACACATATGTACACTATATACAAAGGAGTAGTGTTTAGTGCATGCCACAGTTGTCTAGGCTAAGCAGCAGCCAAAAGACAGACAACTTTCCACAACCAGCTCTATGCAGGAATTCCAATGACAAACCACGAGTGGTAACCACGTCACCTTTGTCATTGTTAAACTCGCATTTTAATTTTCTGAACCGAGTCGTTGATTTGATGATGGGGCCCCATCACCAAACCCTTAACGATGGTTTGCTGGTTGGAGGGGAGCCTATGTGGGTGTGTTTAACATGCTCCGAATAAAGGTTACATACTCTTTGCATGCAACACTTAGCAACAGAATGAATCTGTTGCAGGGAAGCAGGTCACGGAAGATAGGAGTACTGATAAAGTTGTCTGTGGACCAGTAGTTACGTATATTGTTCTTATAGCTATGTGGCATAAGCATGACAGTGGCAAGGAATAAATACATTTCAGCCACTGTTGTATCTTTCCACCTGCGCAGCCGTGACGATTCCCCAACCTCTGCTGTGTTGTCCATGATATAGCGGTAATAATTGTTCGTCTGGGTCACTATCAAGTTCATTATAGGCTCGTCAAAGTATAACTGGAAAAAGTCTAACTCTGTAGAGTCATTTGTTATGGGACATTCTGGCAGGATGCCACTTCCACTCACATCAAAATCAAAAGGCTGTGGCATGAATACACTTTGTGTCCACTTCCACTCACGGTCACATGGTACAGAGTGGACCTGTGGCATGGGGCGTGGGGGAGCAGGGGGGGGGGACGGGAGTGGAGGCAGCACATGGCTGAGGGGGTGCCGGGAGGTCCTTTGTCTGTCCACCCACCGCGCCATGTGGTCCAGGCATCGTGCCACCCACCATTTCTTCCTCCATCCCTGCATATTCACCTTCATGATCACTATCACTATCAGTGGCCGGGGTTTTGGATCGTGACCTGCCACGACCCTTGGGGACTGCATATGGCACACTGCCTGAACGTAGGCCAAGACGCCTAAAAGTAAGCTTCACAGGTGAATAATGAACATCACTATCACTAGACGAATCATCCAATTGCATAAAATCAATTTCATCGTCACTTACATCTCTTTCACTATCACTAAAACACCGGGAAAATGATAGTTTCCTCTTGCGTAGTTGCCTATGGGAAACACTGGCCACTCCAGATGTGCTTGGCCCAGGGTCTTGAGTGGCCACACTGGCCACCCCAGAAGTGCTTGGCCTAGGGTCTGGAGTGGCCACACTGGCTACCCCAGAGGTGCTTGGCCCAGGGTCTGGTGTGGCCACAGTGGCCACCCCAGAGGTGATGGGCTGAGGGTCATCTGGGTTATCGTCGATATTTTCACTAAATCCTTGATTATTAGTGGCCACATCGGTGTCAAATCCACTAATCTCACGTTGTATATCACTTTCCTCGAATAGTAGAGTGTTAATACGAAGAGGCGTGAGTGAATCACGAGGATGTGCCATGATGTTGACCCAGGATGGAGCCGAATGTAACTGGTCCTACCATGCGGTACCCAGGCGGCCAGGATTTTTTTAACCCGGCGCACACTGAGTGCGCAGACCCATTCTCTCATGTCTAGGCGACTCAGGCCTATCGCGCCAATTTTGAAGGAATGAAAAATAAAACGTAAATAAACGTTTGGGGCAGTAGCGGTAAGAATGTATATTTACGTTTGGACCGTTTAAGGGTTATTATATTCTGGTAATGAATTCCAGATTCTGGGGCTCTTCATGTGCATAGAATTTTTACATAGGTTGATATGGACTCGGGGTATATCAAAAAGTGATCTGTGTCTTGTGTTGTGGTCATGGGTCCTATTAAAGTTGGTGAGGAGAATTTTGAGCGGAAGGTTTATATTAGAGTGTAGAGTTTTATGTATGTAATAGGCACAAGAATGCGTATGGATGTTCTTTATGGTGAGTAGTTTTAGACTTTTGAATATTTGTGGAGTATGCTGTCTAGAGTGGGAATTTATCATTCTGACTGCAGCCTTTTGCTGGGTTATGAATGGTCTTTGGTGATTTAATGTTGTTTATCCCCATGCACAGATTCCATAGGTGAGATAGGGGTAGATAAGTGAATGATATAGTGCAAGGAGAGCTGATTGTGGCACATAATAGCGTATCTTTGATAATATGCCTACTGTCTTTGAGATTTTCTTGGAAGTATGTTGAATGTGTGTTTGGAATTTAAGGCTACTGTTAAGGTGGATTCCTAGGAATTTTCCCTCTTGTGAGTCTTGTGATGGGTGAACCATTGAGCGTTATGTTAAGTGGAACATTTGTGGCTTTGTTTCCAAACTATATGAAGTAGGTCTTGTCAGTATTGAGAGTAAGCTTGTTTGTCATCCTCCATGTTGATATTTTCTGTAATTCCGTATTAACAGTGTTGGCCAGTATGACTGGATTTGGGTGAGAGAAGACATACAACCTGGAGTTTATCTGGAGAGAATTCCAGGGGTCAACGCCCCCGCGGCCCGGTCTGTGACCAGGCCTCATGTTGGACCAGAGCCTGATCAACCAGGCTGTTACTGCTGGCCACACGCAGTCCAACGTACGAACCACAGCCTGGCTGGTCAGGTACCGACTTTAGGTGCCTGTCCAGTGCCTACTTGAAGACACCCAGGGGTTTGTTGGTAATCCCCCTTATGTATGCTGGGAGGCAGTTGAACAATCTTGGGCCCCTGACACTTATGTTGTGTCATCTGCAAATAATATGGGTTTCAGTAGTTGTGATGCATTCGGTAGGTCATTTATGTAAATGAGGAATAGAAGTGGCCCCAGGACACTTCCTTGAGGGACTCCGACCGTAATTTGTTGTGTGGAAGAGTTCGCTCCATTCGTGTACATGTATTGGCTTCTGTTGCTAAGGTATGACTTTAGGTAGTTGAGTGGGTGCCCTCTTATACCATAGTGTGCTAATTTTGTGAGCAGTAAATCATGGTTGACTGTATCAAAAGCTTTGCGTAGATCAATGAAGATTCCCAGTGAAACTTCTTTCTTCTCAAGTGCGGTGTATATTAACTCTAACATCTGTATAATAGCATCATTTGTGCTCTTGATGGTCCTGAATCCAAATTGACAGGAGTTGAGTACATTGTGTGAGACGAGGTAGGAATAGATCTGTCTATGAATTAATTTTTCGAAGATTTTAGAAAGCAGTGGTAAATTAGAAATTGGTCTATAATTATTCAAGTCTGTTTGATCACCTCCTTTGTGGATCGGGGTGACTCTAGCTATTTTGAGAATTGAGGGGAAGGTAGAGGCTTCAATGGATTTATTGAATAGTGTTGCTATAATTGGTGACAGTACCTGTGAAGCTTTTTTGTACATAAAAGGTGGTAAGCTGTTTATGTCTCCTGCTTTGTTTTTAAGGGTGTTGATTATGAGCGAGACTTCAATTGGGTTGGTAGGAGCTAGGAATAGTGTACAGTGGACCCCCGAGTTTCGTAAAAACTTCACTCCTGAAGTCTGCTCAAGTGCCATTACCGAACGAATTTACTCCCTTAAGGAAAAATTTCACGTAGGTTAGTCTATTTCAGACCCCCAAAAATACACTTCCACAAGAACTTACAAAATTATACTTACATAATTGCACGATTTCCGGGGTATTCGTTAACCGAGGGTCCACTGTATTTGGGTAGGTGTTGGTGAGGTAGTCTGTTGGACGGGTGTTCGAGCTTGGGATTTTACTCGCTAGATTCTTTCCTATGGTGGAGAAGAAAACATTAAGTCTGTTTGCTGTCTCAGTTGGTGAGAGTAGGGGTTCATCTGTTTTTGATAATTTGATGGTGTTGTTTTTGGATATCTTTTCATTTCCTAGAATTGCAGATAGGGTCTTCCAGGTCTTTTTCATATCACCTTTTATGTTCTGGAGTCTGTTCTCATAATACAATTTTTTTGACCTCCTTATCAGGCTGGTAACGATTGATGAGTAGCATTTGGATTGTTCTCTGGTTATTAGACCCCTTCTGTGTTGTTTTTCATATTGGTGCCTTTTGTTAATGGATTTAAGGATGCTGAGTGTTAGCCAGGGATTGTTAACCCTTTCGGGGTTATGGTCGTACAAGTACGTTTTACTCACTGTGGTTATTGACATACTAGTACGCCTAAATTCTAGCGCCCTCAAATTAAGCAGAAACAGGCTGTTAGGCCTAGATGGGATAGAATGGGTCTGTGTGGTCAGTGTGTGCTGTATAAAAAAATTCCTGCACACCACAGTGCATAATGAGGAAAAAAAACTTTGACCGTGTTTTTGGTTTAAAACAGCGACTTTGCAGTCTATTTTCGTATGGTATTTATGCTTGTATTCTCGTTTTCTTAGTCTCATTTTATAGAATAGATGATATATTACAGAAATAGAGATAATTTTGACCTGTTTCACGATGACAAGTACCTTGAAACTGAGCGCAAAGTAGCGAAAATGTTCGATTTTGGTCGATGTTCAAGAGTAAACAAATCACACCATGCGTCCAATACACATCAACTGGTGAGTCTAATATTCTTGCACAAGTGCGCTGATATTATTTATACCATTTTTATAATGATGCAGTTGTATACATAACAGTAAATCTTCTATTTTTTGTGAGAATAAAAATTCAAAATGGAAAGCAAAAGTAATGTAAGAGGGGCCTGGAGACGTGACTAATTAACAGAGAAGATGTTATTTTAGTGCCAGGAATATCTGCATTGTTTATTATGGACCCTATTTTGAAATTGGCATCGTTTGAAATTTGTGTGAAATTGGCCAAATTGCTATTTTCTGACTACTATTTTGGGTAGTTGAAATTGGTAAATAGGCAGTTTCTTGTACTCAATCGATAGAAGAAATGGAGTTCTAGCAAAATAGCTAGAATTTTAGTAGACTGAAACATTGGAAAATGCCGAAAATAGGGCTCAAAGTAGGCGAAATCGCCGATGCGTAAATGTCATGGATACCGCTAACTTCGCGAAAGCATAATTCCGTTAGTTTTCGATCAAATTTTATAATTTTTGTGGCATTATGATTGGAAAATGATTCTCTATCATTTCATAAGAATTTTTTTTTTTTTTTTGAAATTCGTGGACCCTGAGAACGAGTTTCAGAGAGACCCCTTGGACCCCCAAAGGGATAAGACTTTTAGCTGTGATCTGTTTAGTTTTTTTAGGGCAATGTTTGTTATAAAGGTGGTGGGTTTTATTAAGGAAATTCTTGATGCATTCATTAGTATCTGTATATGTTTCTAACTCATTATGCCAGTCAATGTTAATCATAGCTGTTATAAAGTTATTAACAGCTGACTCGTTATGTAGTCTGAAGGAAACTTTTGTAATATCTTTGGGCAATTTACCAAGGTTGGTTATGAGAAAGGTCGGGTAGTGGTCTGTGGTGTTGTCCGTTATTATGCCTGATTTTAGAGGGGATATAGTGTTAGTCCAGATGTGGTCTAGTAATGAGGTACTAGTCTCGGAGATTCTTGTAGGTTTCGATATTGTTGGTAGTAACAAGCAGTTGCTCATAGTGTTTGTGAATTCTGTTACTTGTGGGTCCTGGTCATGTAGGAGATATATGTTGAAATCTCCTGTGAGCAGCAAATGGTCTTTGTTCATGTGTGCATCAGTTATCAGGTTTCCTAGTTTTTCACTAAAGTGGTGAATGTTTGACTGTGGTAATCTGTAGATGTTTTTCACTGTGAGGGGTTTTTGCAGTTTTTTTTATTTAAATTTAGCTATAATATATTATCCATGCTCATCCCTTATGCAAGAGTTATTGATACATTCAAGTTGATCTGAGTAATATACAGTGAACCGTCGGTTAGCGGCCGTTCCTGTTAGCGGCCAATTCGGTTAGCGGCCGGTTTTATGGCTCCCGGTTAGCGGCCGTTATTACGGTTAGCGGCCGTATTGGACGCATCAACCCGCCGGCTGGGGATGTTTGCGCTTCAGTTTGTTTGTGTCTCTCGGTACGTGAGGAAGCTTCTGCTCATTCTTACATACATTTCTCTTGTTTTCCATTGTTTTTTGCCAGTGCAACTGCAAAATAAG
>WNWK01048852.1:0-13405 GCA_009830355.1 Cherax destructor | reverse complement strand
GTGTGTGTGTGTGTGTGTGTGTGTGTTGTGTGTGTGTACTCACCTACTGTACTCACCTAATTGTGGTTGAGGGGTCAGACTCAGTTCTGGCCTCCGCCACTTCACTGATCGCTACTAGGTCCCCTCTCTCCGTGCTCCATGAGCTTCATCATACCTCGTCTTAAAGCTATGATGGTTCCTGCCTCCACTACATTACTTTGCTAGACTGTTCCACTTCCCTGACTACTCTATGGCTGAAGAAATACTTCCTAACATCCCTTTGACTCATCTGAGTCTTCAACTTCCAATTGTGACCCCTTGTTTCGTGTCCCCTTTATGGAACATCCTGTCTCATCCACCTTGTCTATTCCAAGCAGTATTTTGTATGTCGCTATCATGTCTTCCCTAACCTCCTGTTCTCCAGTGTTGTTAGGCCGATTTCCTTAACCTTTCTTCGTAGGACATTCCCTTAGCTCTGGAACTAACCTTGCCGCAAACCTTTGCACTTTCTCTAATTTCTTGACATGCTTGACCAGGCATGGGTTCCAGACGGTGCTGCATATTCTAGTATGAGCCTGACGTACTGGTGTACAGTGTCTTGAACGATTCCTTACTAAGATATCGGAACGCTATTTTTAGGTTTGCCAGTCGCCCGTATGCTGCTGCAGTTATCTGGTTGGTTGATGTGTGTTCCGGAGACGTGCTTGTGTTATACTCACCCCAAGATCTTTCTCCTTGAGCGAGGCTTGCAGTCTTTTGCCACCTAGCTTATACTCTGTCTCCGGTCTTCTTTGCCCTTCCCCGAACTTCATGACTTTGCATTTGGTTGGGTTAAATTCGAGAAGCCAGTTGCTGGATCAGGTGTCTTTGAAGTCCTGCCTGATCCTCATCTGATTTAATTCTTCTCATTAACTTCACATCATCTGCGAACAGGGACACTTATGAGTCTATCCCGTCCGTCATGTCATTCACATATACCAAGAATAGCACTGGTCCTAGGACTGACCCTGTGACCCGCTCGTCACAGGCCCCCACTGTGATACCTCGTCACGTACCATGACCCGTTGTTGCCTCCCTGTGAGGTATTCTCTGATCCATTGCATTGCCTTTCCTGTTATACGCGCCTGATCCTCTAGCTTCCACAATCTCTGTGAGGAACTGTGTCGAAGGCCTTCCTGCAGTCCAAAAAATGCAATCAACCCACCCCTCTCTCGTGTCTTACTTGTTACCTTGTCATAGAACTCCAGAAGATTTGTGACACAGGACTTGCCTTCCATGAATCCGTGATGGCTGTCGTTTATGACCTTGTTCCGTTCCAGGTGCTCCACCACTCTCCTCCTGATAATCTTCTCTATGACACTGGTCTATAGTTTAGTGCCTCGTTTATGTCTCCTTTCTTAAAGATGGGGACTACATTTGCCGTCTTCCTTACCTCAGGTAGTTGCCCAGTTTCAAGGGATGTGTTGAAGATTGAGGTTAGTGGCACACACAGTATCTCTGCTCCCTCTCTAAGACCCACAGAGAGATGTTGTCCGTGTGTGTGTGTGTGTGTGTGTGTGTGTGTGTGTGTGTGTGTGTGTGTGTGTGTGTATGTGTATGTGTGTGTGTATGTGTGTGTGGGTGTAAAACTCGTGCACAGCTGCGACACGTAGAATTTACACCGTCGCACCACAACAAAAGTTTTCAATCATGGGAGTGAGATACCTGCCTCCTCTGGCCACCTCTCGAATCTCTCTCCTTTCTCCTCCCTCCTTTCTCCTCCCTCCTTTCTCCTCCCTCCTTTCTCTTCCTCTTCCTTCTCGGTTTCCTTCTCATCTTCCACTACCGCTTTCTCTTTTTATTTTCCCTCTTTAACTTAAAAAAACTGTTCTCTGGTTTAATGTGAGAATCAGTGTTAGCGTTGATGTTAATTATTTTCAGTTCTTTTAAGCGACGCAACACAGGCGCTGTACACTTGTTCATGAGGCTGTACGAGTCTACCTGGTACTGGTGAGTCTACCTGGTACTGGTGAGTCTACCTGGTACTGGTGAGTCTACCTGGTACTGGTGAGTCTACCTGGTACTGGTGAGTCTACCTGGTACTGGTGAGTCTACCTGGTACTGGTGAGTCTACCTGGTACTGGTGAGTCTACCTGGTACTGGTGAGTCTACCTGGTACTGGTGAGTCTACCTGGTACAGGTAAGTCTACCTGGTACTGGTGAGTCTACCTGATACTGGCGAGTCTACCTGGTACTGGTGAGTCTACCTGGTACTGGTGAGTCTACCTGGTACTGGTGAGTCTACCTGGTACTGGTGAGTCTACCTGGTACTGGTGAGTCTACCTGGTACTGGTGAGTCTACCTGGTACTATTGAGTCTACCTGGTACTGGTGAGTCTACCTGGTACTGGTGAGTCTACCTGGTACTGGTGAGTCTACCTGGTACTGGTGAGTCTACCTGGTACTGGTGAGTCTACCTGGTACTGGTGAGTCTACCTGGTACAGGTAAGTCTACCTGGTACTGGTGAGTCTACCTGATACTGGCGAGTCTACCTGGTACTGGTGAGTCTACCTGGTACTGGTGAGTCTACCTGGTACTGGTTAGTCTACCTGGTACTGGTGAGTCTACCTGGTACTGGTGAAAGAAACAAAAGCCTCCAACAATGTCAGCGCAACTATCACCACCAACCACCACAACTATCACCACCAACCACCACAACTATCACCACCAACCACCACAACAAACCATCACTACCATCCACCACAACAAACCACCACCACCATCCACCACAATTACCCATCACCACCAACTACTACAACTATCACCACCAACAACCACAACTATCACCACCAACCACCACAACTAACCACCACCACCATCCACCACAATTACCCATCACCACCAACTACCACAACTAACCATCATGTCAAATTAAAACAACATCACCACCCATCAGTCGTAAATTAAAACAGAACCTACACCACCAGCACCAGCACCACCACCAATCACCACCACCACCATCAATCACCACCATACTCCCAAAACACTGCACCAGACAAGCCCTTGTGCCCTCGACACAATATTCCAACACCAAACAGAAATAATAACCAGAATGGACTAGTGTCCTCTTCTCTCATTGTACACACGTCAGTTCCACTCTCTATCAAACGATTCCAATTCTCGTTCTGTTTATTTATAATGACGGCAATACACTCGTCCGCCTCAACTCAAATTAAGCATTTGAGGTACCAATGGTTGGGAGGAAATATTGAGAGGTGATATTGTATATATATCATTGGGACGATTTACATCACTTTTTTTTTCGTCATTGAAAATCGTACAATGGATGACGGAGGATACCCATGTTATGTATATTTCATAATAATAATAATAATAATAATAATAATAATAATAATAAATATAATAATCATAGTAATAAACAAGAATATTAACTATTTTATTTTATTAGTATTATTATTATTATTAATATTATTATTATTATTATTATTATTATTATAGTAGTAGTAGTAGTAGTAGTAGTAGTAGTATTGTTGTTGAGGTTGTTATCATTATCATTCCTTAATTATAAACCACTCACAATCTCTGTTGTAACAATCATTCCTACATTGTAGTAGTCACTGTTATGGTCGCTGCAGCCAAAGGTGTGGAGAACACTTTCTTTAAGTTGCTGGTGGTCACTTTCACAGTCGCTAGAGACGGTGTGTGAATGGTACGTACCTGCTTGATTTACCCCAAAGTTTGCTTGCAAACGCACTATAAAAAGAAATAGAAAATATATAAGCATTCGGACACAAACATGCACGCATGTAATACACTGGTCATTTGTACAAAATAAACCACACGGAGAAAATAAAATAAAGGATAAGAAGAGTATTGTATATTCCGACCTATAAGTGAGGTCTGCTAACGAGGACGTCAGAGGTAAGTTGAAATGTTTAGTCTACAGGGATGTTTGGTGGCAGGTATGCGTGGGGTGTGTAAGCAACTTAGTGAGAGTTATGGTGGAGGCTCGATTCTCCGTCCACTAATCGTGAGAGTGATGCGCTACTCTCGCATACAGCTAAGTTGAGGGAAAAAATATCTGACACACACACACACACGCGCGGTAGTGTAGTGGGACACAAGACTTCGAGAATCTTAGTGTTCTTAGGTCGTACATTAGCTCCTAGAGAAGCCAGTGGTAGTGACAGGGTCAAAGAACAACCCTACAAGTGATAACCAAAGTTATTAGTTGAAAAAAGGCGAGAGGAAGCCTGAAATTATACAACAAAATTTGAAAGTGCCAAATCGTTAGAGGCCTAGCAGGCACCTGTTGCCTCACAGTTACAAATATACAAAGTACAAAGCGAGTGACGAAAGTCAGAAGGTCAAGAGTTAAGAGAGGTTGGTCAACGAGCAAAATGTGGGGGTAGCATATAGCGAGAGTGTCCAAGTTAACAAGAAAACGAAGAAAAGCAATATATATATATATATATATATATATATATATATATATATATTATATATATATATATATATATATATATATATATATATATATAATTAAAATATATATATATATATATATATATATATATATATATATATATATATATATATATATATATATAATCAGGGAAGGTGGCAGGCAGTAGGCCTCCACGAAGTGGTGACGTCATAGCAGGTTGTTCGTCATTATAAATAAGCGTAAATTACCAAAACTGAAAAGTGAAAACACTTGAGGAGCGTGTGGTGTATGAGTATAAATGGATATACTTTATCATGTGTGAAGGATTTCGAAGAAAGTCTTAGCTGTCAATGCAGTACGACAACAAGGAGGAGAAGCAGCAGCTTGTACACCGCCACTGCCAGCCGCAAGTACACTCACCTAATGTGGTTGCATGTTGTGTCAGAATTACTGGTCTCTGACACTGGAAGCTAAAGGTCACTCATTCCTGATAGGTATGATAACAGATGCCATCTTTCCAACGGGATATCAGATCTTGAGGAAAGACAGAGGGAACAGAGGGGGTGGAGGAGTGACACTGCTGATCAAAAACCGATGGGATTTTGATGAGCTGGAGAGAGGAGACAAAGGAGAGGCAAGAGATTACATAGTAGGAACGCTTCAGTCTGGAGGTCCCAAGGTGGTAATTGCAGTGATGTATAACTAACCACAGAACAGCAGGAGGCCAAGGCAAGAGTATGATGAGAGTAATAGAGCAATGGTTGACACACTGGCTGAAGTGACCAGAAGGGCTCATGCGAGCAGGCCGAAGCAACTGATCATGGGTGACTTCAACCACAAGGAAATCGATTGGGAGAACTTGGAGCCACATGGGGGCCAAGAAACGTGGAGGGCTAAGATGATGGAGGTGGTACTGGAAAACTTCATGTACTAACACGTAAGGGACACTACCAGAGAGAGAGAGGAGAGGATGAACCAGCGAGACTGGATCTAATATTCACCTTGAGTAGTGCAGATATTGAGGACATCACATATGAAAGACTCCTTGGGGCCAGTGATCATGTGGTTTTAAGCTTCGCATACACAGTAGAGTTTCAAGTTTAAGGGAAAAGCAGGAAGGGCTGGACGAATGAAACCAAACTACAAGAAAGGAGACTACGTGGGCATGAAGAACTTCCTGAACGTGGTTCAGTGGGACAGATAACTGGCAGGGAAGTCAGTAAACGAGATGATGGAATATGTGACAACAATATGCAAGGAAGCTGAGGAGAGGTTTGTACTCAAGGGTAACAGGAATAATGAAAAAGCCAGGATGAGCCCATGGTTCACCCAAAGGTGCAAGGAGGCCAAAACCAAGTGTGCTAGTGAATGGAAGAAGTATAGAAGGCAAAGGACCCAGGAGAATAAGGAGAGCAGTCGTAGAGCCAGAAATGAATATGCACAGGTAAAAAGGGAGGCCCAACGACAATATGAAAATGACATAGCAGCGAAAACCAAATCTGACCCAAAGCTGTTGTACAGCCACATCAGGAGGAAAACAACAGTCAAGGACCAGGTGATCAGGCTAAGGAAGGAAGGAGGATAGATCACAAGAAACGACCGCGAAGTATGTGAGGAACTCAACATGAGATTCAAAGAAGTGTTCACAGAGGAGACAGAAGGGACTCCAGAAAGACGGAGAAGTGGGGTACACCACCAAGTGCTGGACACAATACATGCAACCGAGGAAGAAGTGAAAAGGCTGCTGAGTGAGCTAGATACCTCAAAGACGATGGGGCCGGACAACATCTCTCCATGGGTCCTGAGAGAGGGAGTAAAGACGCTATGTGTACCACTAACAACAATATTCAACACATCTATCGAAACAGGGAGATTACCTGAGGTATGGAAGACAGCAAACGTAGTCCCAATTTTTAAAAAAAGGAGACAGACATGAAGCACTAAACTACAGACCAGTGTCACTGACATGTATAGAATGCAAAGTCATGGAGAAGATTATCAGAAGAGTGGTGGAACACCTAGAAAGGAATGAGCTTATCAACGACGGCCAACAAGGTTTCAGGGACGGGAAATCCTGTCTCACAAACCTACTGGAGTTCTATGACAGGGTGACAGCAGTAAGACAAGAGAGAGAGGGGTGGACTGTAAGAAGGCGTTAGACACAGTTCCACACAAGAGATTAGTGCAAAAGCTATAGGACCAGGCAGGGATAACAGGGAAGGCACTCCAATGGATCAGGGAATACCTGAGAAGAATTCAATCGGACGAGGACCAGGCAGAACTACAAAGGGATCTGGACAGGCTGCAAGCCTGGTCCAGCAATTGGCTCCTGGAGTTCAACCCCACCAAGTGCAAAGTCATGAAGATTGGGGAAAGACAAAGAAGACTGCAGACGGAGTACAGTCTAGGAGGACAGAGACTATAAACCTCACTCAAGGAAAAAGATCTTGGGTTGAGTATAACACCAGGCACATCTCCTGAGGCGCACATCAACCAAATAACTGCTGCAGCATATGGGCGCCTAGCAAACCTAAGAACAGCATTCCGACATCTTATTAAGGAATCGTTCAGGACCCTGTACACTGTGTACGTTAGGCCCATATTGGAGTATGCAGCACCGGGTTGGAACCCACACCTAGCCAAGCACGTAAAGAAACTAGAGAAAGTGCAAAGGTTTGCAACAAGACTAGTCCCGGAGCTAAGGGGTATGTCCTACGAGGAGAGGTTAAGGGACGTCGATCTGACGACACTGGAGGACAGGAGTGATAGGGGGACATGATAAAGACATATAAAATACTGAGAGGAATTGACAAGGTGGACAGAGACAGAATGTTCCAGAGATGGGACACAGCAACAAGGGGACACAGTTGGAAGTTGAAGACTCAGATGAATCACAAGGATATTAGGAAGTATTTCTTCAGTCACAGAGTGGTCAGGAAGTGGAATAGTTTGGGAAGCGATGTAGTGGAGGCAGATCCCATTGATAGCTTTAAGAAGAGGTATGATAAAGCTCATGGCGAAGGTAGAGTGACCCAGTAGCGGCAAGTGAAGAGGCGGGGCCAGGAGCTATGAATCGACCCTGCAGCCACAACTAGGTGAGTACAACTAGGTAAGTACACGCACACAACAACATGGGAGTAGGAACACCTGGTTGTTTGAACTGGTTTTAGTAGAAAACATTTCAATTTGCTGCAAACTCTGTTTATTTTTTGCTGAGCCTGGAATTCTATGTTACATAAATGTTTTCAGTAGAACTCGATTCTTTTATAACTTGACAAATAATCGGGTAGGCGTCACTCTGTCACTCTCGAGCGATTTGAGAATTCCAAGAATTCTGTGAAGGTAGTCACCGATCACTTGGGAATTCATAAAGACACATACATTAATATGAATGTTGAGTATTTTAGATAAATAAGTGTCACGCTTTATGCATTTTTCAGGTCAAAGAATTCATTTTTTATGCTCTTTTTGTGACAATGATTCAGTATATGAGAATTTATGATAAACAGTTCTTCAAGACTACGGCACTCATCATCAACTCCGAGGCTGAGGGACTGATTACCTCGTCTTTTGTATATAGTTCTACAGTCGTCCCAGAATTTACGAGGCCTGCTGGTTTAATTCCCCTTATTCAGTAAAACCGAACGCTTTTTGCTATAAATCTGAACACTTTCTTGAATAAAGGTATTACATTGACTCATTTTTTTTACTCTTTTCAGAAATGAAGTAATGAAAGATATTAAAATGCTTCCATTATTTATTTATTTTAAGACAGAAACAGTTGTTTCTGCTCTTAGAAAGAAGTGAATGATGACTTGATACTGCTTCTTCAAGTGCAATAATCCACATCTCTACACTACAACTACTACTACTATTACTACTACTACTACTACTAATTTCTGTGCCTGCACTAAGTCTTCTGCTACTCTGTTCACTTCCTTTTCACCTCTTTCTCCCGTCCCTGCCCTTCTTCCGTATATATACTGGCTCCCTTATCTTCGTGTGTTATTGTGTTAATGGTTCATGTCGGTCCGTTCGATCGTCATACGTTTCTTCTCTGTTCAGGTTATTTGTGTATGAAATCCATCGGAAAATTTGATTACATGTGCAGTATCTCGCATCGGAATTATTATTGTTGTCAGTCAGCACACAGGAGACAGCATTCATGAGGGACTACGAAAACATTTGGATGATAATGAAACCATTACTGTGGAAAGGCACGAATGTTGTGTTTCTTGGTAAACATCAAAAGCACAGATACAACGCCAGACAGGCAAGAAAAAGGTAAAAAAAAAAAAAAAGCCTGCACTAAAAAAGGCGCCGTTCTGAGGTTAAATAATTCAACTTTAAAATGCAATGTTCATTCTGTGTTAAGACATGTTCACTGGAACATGACTTACGTAATCATTTCAGGCGTCAACCGGAGTATCATCGTAAAAAGGGCAAGCCGATGATCTGTGCTGTCCTTCGATGATCCAGTTCTTAAATTGTGCAGTAAGCGAAAGGATGCATGGGCAGACCAAACTCAGGTAGGATTACAAGGTGCTGTCAGGGATTTTCATGAAGCAGATGCCCACTATCATGACTCTTAGAAATGACCCCAAATTTTTTTTTAGATTTTTGCATTCATTAAGGCTTTAGAAGACATCAGAAGTAATAAAGAAAGGATTCGGACTTAAAGTGAGGCGCATATTTATGTTAGTCATAACACAGCGGTAAAGAATACTGAAGCGTGTTGATGACTCTAGAAGAATTTTGATGACAATTTAGTGTTTCAGCTACACGACTGTCTCATCACTTCTCGTAATGAACTACCACTATTTCTGACTTCAGTGTCTGAACGAAAAAGCAGAGATACGAGAATTGCTAAATCATAGCCAATAATGATGAAAAAGTTTCAAAACGGAGCAGTCAGCCAGTGCAACCAGGCAGCATAACACCATTGTCATAGTTGACTATGCGAAGGATGAGACAGGTAAGAGCGGTATATAAGGCCTACTTGCAAACTTTGTGAAATAGTTACCAGAAAAATTCAAGAGAGCATTAAGGTGCACATAATCTTTAACCTTTACCAAGTGTACAGTATCGGGTCGTTGGTAGACGTACTAACCTGTATGTACTCACTTATATGGGTACAGTAGTTGCGTTACTGGTAAGTAAAGATCGAGGTTCCCTCTCGGCCGGACACTGAGCTGTAAGAAGGATTCTATTTATGATCTCGTTGATTTAAATGTGTCAGACATACCATCTCTGAAGCCTGCAATCTCAGATCATTTTGAACAGCTACTACCACTTTCCCTCAAATCACTGCACTCATGATAATATATATATATAAAATATATATGTCGTGCCGATTAGGTAAAACTGGTCAATTAGCAAGAACTCATCTAAAATTAAGTCCTTTAAAATTTTTCTTATACGTTTAAAGATATATTTTTTCATTTATGTTAATGTAAGAATTTATAATTTGTACCAAGAGAAACTTTGAAAACCTACCTAACCTATTTCAACAAGCACAATTTAATTTAGCTAACCCAACTAAATATATTTTTTGATACGTTAACATTAATTTAATAATAAACAAACACAATGAAATATATTTTTTCGTTATGTTCAGAATGATTTTGGGGAAATTATTGCATACACAAATTTTCACTTGTCTTATATGGCAAGGTGAGCGTTGCTATTAGCCAAAATCGCAAGTTTTACCTAATCGGTACGATTAAAGAGCTGGGTTCCAGACTCATCGACACCACCAGGGACCAAGGGCAGCCACGTTCATGTTCCAGCGTCTCAGCTGGCCATCCAGAGGGTAACGCATGATGCATACTCGGCTCGCGTCCGGCTTCGGAGGAGCTGGAGGAGATTCATAATCTTTGACATATTGTACCATTGTATTCATGTTCATGTTTGTGTGTTTTATAAATGTATTCTGTCTATTAATAAAATTATATATATATATATATATATATATATATATATATATATATATATATATATATATATATATATATATATATATATATATGTATAGTGCTGAATAAGTAAAACTTGTGATTTTGGCTTAAATAGCAACGTACTTGTTACCGAGGAGGGCAAGCGAAAATTTGTGTATGCAATAATTTCGCAACAAAATCATTCTGAAACTAACGAAAACATTAATAAATTACTGTGATATTTTTGCATCAATGGATACCACACGACTCTTCAGAATGTTCTCAGTTAACTTTCCTAAACATATTTCTTTTGTTTCCAGTTTTCCTCTGTACTGACAAGTCACACAAGCTTAAAATTCGACTTAATTTAAAAAACTGATTGAATGTACAAGATTTGCCCAAATTTCTTTTACCAAATAGTCCTCCTGACATGAGAAATCTCCCTTTGATGATTTTATTGAGAATTATTCTTCAGAAATATATTGAAATTACTAAAATAGAAGAGAAGGAGGCCTTCAAAATATTGAGAAACAAAAATACTCCTTTAATCAGGCCATTCCATCAAAATGGAAACATAGTTTGTTGGATCATTGCTATAATAAACTCAGAGGAATTTGTAATAAACTCAAAAACAAACTACAAAGAAAATTGGGCAGTTTAATTGAAAACAGTGATTGGACAAAGCATGCTAATAACAATTTTGTAATTAACTTATCAGATGAAATATTAAATAAAAATACAAGTGCTGCTCTCTAGTTTTGCAACTTCAAAGAAACTTGACAATGTTGAAATTGCAAAAGCCTTTTGTAACTTAGAAAATCCTCTGATTTATCCACTGATGAAATTAATATGTTAGAGGATGGTATATAGCCTATGTTAAAACAAAATATTCCAATTGCCCTCAAAGATTTTTTTTAAGTCTTATGATACACTTATTAGTAATAAATAATTGCATCTCACTAAAGCAGATAAAATAAATGCAATAGTAATTTTGAAAGGAACTGATACCAAGATAAAATGAATAATCTCTTAGATGATACAGAAACTTATTATTAACTTAGAAAGAATGCTTAGAAACTGTTAACAGTAATTTCAATAAACTATAAAAAGTCTACTCAAAGATAAAGATGAATTAATTAAAAAAATTACGTCCATTAATCCATCTTTACCCTATATGTATGGATTAATAAAAACGCACAAACCAGGTAATCCAGTTAGACCAATTATTAGCTCAATATGTTCAGTTTCCTATAAATTATCTAAATGGCTTGTAGATATTTTGAGCCCAATTGTTGGAAAATTTTCTAACTTTAATGTTAAAAACAACATAGATTTAGTGGATAAATTAAGCACCTTGACTGACTTAAATGATTAGTTTTGATATTATATATTTATTTACAAAAGTTCCAGTTGAGGATTTATTAAGTTTCTTTTATGAAGAACTTGTTAATTACGATTTACCATTGCCAGTTCCTATCATTAAACTTATTAAACTTTTTTATTGTTGATGAAAATTTGTGTTTAATGACGAGTTTTTCACTCAGAAGTTTGTATGGCGATGGGAAATCTTCTCTCACCTGTTCTTAGTTTTTTATGCTTGGAATTTTTTTAAACAAGATTGCTTAACACAATCCTTCCTAATAGAGCTGAGTGGTATAAATATGTTGATGATATTTTGTGTCTTATGCCTGAAAATATAGATGTAAACCATTTCCTTGTTAAATTAAATAGTTTAGCTCATTCTATAAATTTTACTGTTGAGTTCGAAGAAAATAACTCATCGCCCTTCCTAGATGTTTTAATTATTAAGGGTAACAATGATTTTAAATTGAAAATTTACACAAAACCAACTAAACTGTTCCTATGTACACTGCTATTCTTCACATCAAGAGAAAGTTAAACTGTAGGTATTCTCATCAATGTTTTTTGAGGGCTTTAAGTATTTGTAGTCCAGAATTTACAGATGAAAAAATCGCCAAAAATTATGAAATAGCTAATGATCTAAAATACCCAAGAAATTTAATTGATAAAGCCTTTAAAATTGCCAGAAATACTTTTTACAATTCAAAAAGGGACAACCAACTTTATTCAACTAAAAATATGTTGGTTCTCCCTTACCATGAAAACTTGGTTGATATGTCTTCCCTTCTTAAGAATTTTAATATCAAAGTTGTATTTAAAAATCTTGATACAGTAAAAAACTTTTGATAAAAAATTCTCCCCAGAATGCTGAGTGTGTCTATAAGATTCCTTGTAAAATATGTGATAAAATTTATTAAAAATCTTGAACTAAGATTAAAACAACATAAATATAGCATTAGAAATGGATAAAAATTTTAATGCTCAGTTTATTCATGTGAGAGATTTTAAACATCCAATTGATTTTCAAAAGGCTGAGAAACTTGTATCAAGTCCACGATCGACAGGAATATAATAGAATCATGTTTCATAAAAAGCAGTTTTGAAAATAATATGAATATTTCTTCTGGTTTATATAAATTTGATTCATTTATAATTAATAAAATTTTGGAAGAATTTAATGATACATTAGAAAAGCAAAAAATCATAATGCTTGGGTAGAATATGTTGTGTTTCACAGAGTCGGTGTTGTGACGTGACTGTGAGGTGTAGTCTTGTCCTTATATACATTCCTGTTAATGTTTTTTTTTATAGTTCCTTGATAATGTGAGAAGTCAAAAAGGCGCTTGGAATTTCCTATTCTTTCACAGTGGTTTTTCATTATATTGTGATATCACAATAAATATATATATATATATATATATATATATATATATATATATATATATATATATATATATATATATATATATATATATATATATATATATATATATATATATATATATATATATATATATATATAATATATATATATATATATATATATATATATATATATATATATATATATATATATATATATATATATATATATTACTACCCATTGCCGGAGCAATGGGCTAGTAACCCTTCTCCCTGTAAAATCTACTAAAAAGAGAAGAAGAAAAACTTTATAAATTGG
>WNWK01048851.1:0-13405 GCA_009830355.1 Cherax destructor | reverse complement strand
GGGTATTATTTGGGAAAATTTTGTATGATGATTAAGGGTATCATCATAGTACATAGATTATGTATAGCAGTACTTAGTTCTTATTTTTTGTGTGTGTATTTATGAATTATTGTATGTTGTTATGGTGATATATGCTCTGGGGTTAGGATACGTGCTTGTATTCAGTGATAGGAGTAGTCTAATAGGGATAGGGAAGGAAATTGAGTTGGCCTTGTCAAGTGATATGTGACAAGTGATATGTGTTATGAGTCTTGATGGAATACCCATCATTTAGATGGTTATTCCTTTATATGTTGGATAATAACTTACAACTTGAGTGGTATCAGATAAGACTTCGAATAATTGCTATTATGTAATGTTACAGTAAAGCACAGTTTTAAACATAATTAAGATGGCAGTCTTAATGCCTATGGCCTCTTAGGTTAGAGGTATTCAGTAATATTTATGCATATATGTTTTATGTAGAGGTATTTAGTTCACAAATTATTGGATATAGTGGCCTGTGGTCGTGTTGTATTTGTATAAAACAGGGTTTTATATTTTATCTGTATGATGTTAGTTTTTAAGTGGTTATGTTCAGAAACCACAAGTGGAGTGGTCTCAGATACGAATTTTCTTTGTATCATTGTCACTATATAATGTTAATGTTTTGTATAGTGTTGCAAAGTTTGTTGTTAATGTACCTGTATGTGTTTTATAAATAAAATATAAAAAAAAAAAAAATATAAGAAAAATCTAACACCCAACATAATTCAATCCAAAATAATCTAACGTAATTCAGCCTTACTCCGCCAGCGGTAGATGCATGAATGACGCGCCTTTGTTTACATTCTAAGCGTCTTTAAAGTCTGCTGTGATTGGCCAGGAGTTTCAGTGGTAATTGTTGAATGACACCGATATGCTGCATGTTGTAAAATAAATACATCTTATTATATTCTCTAATATCTTGCAGAATAATTGTGAAGTGTGTGTCAAGGTGACGCCAGCGCCACTCTTTGGAAGATAAGAAAATATTGCTTAATTTATTAAGAAGAGCAGAGCTCCATATTAACCACGTAAGTTATGTGTAAATGTTGAGCAGGAAATGAGATGCTGAAGGTCCTAACAAAGTTTTTATATATAAGAAGTATAGATTTGGTGTGTGTAATACTGTAAGGTTACTTATATACCTTAAATAGGGAGTAAAATATTTGTGTAGAGGTGAGCCACGTTCGGGCATGATCACATGACATGATCACATGACATGATCACATGACATGATCACATGGCATGATCACATGACATGATCACATGACATGATCACATGACATGATCACATGACATGATCACATGGCATGATCACATGGCATGATCACATGGCATGCTCACATGGCATGCTCACATGGCATGCTCACATGGCATGATCACATGGCATGATCACATGGCATGATCACATGACATGATCACATGACATGATCACATGACATGCTCACATGGCATGCTCACATGCATGTCACATGGCATGATCACATGGCATGATCACATGGCATGATCACATGGCATGATCACATGGCATGATCACATGGCATGATCACATGGCATGATCACATGGCATGATCACATGACATGATCACATGACATGATCACATGGCATGATCACATGGCATGATCACATGACATGATCACATGGCATGATCACATCTCATGATCACATGGCATGATCACATGACATGATCACATGACATGATCACATGACATGATCACATGGCATGATCACATGGCATGATCACATGGCATGCTCACATGGCATGCTCACATGGCATGCTCACATGGCATGCTCACATGGCATGCTCACATGGCATGCTCACATGGCATGCTCACATGACATGCTCACATGGCATGCTCACATGACATGATCACATGACATGATCACATGACATGATCACATGACATGATCACATGACATGATCACATGACATGATCACACTAACCTCGTGACAGTGTCATTATGTGTACACGAGTGACCACCTACACAGTGACGTCAGTACGTAGCCTCCCCTACCATACACGCACATACCATGTGTATCTTCTGATGTGTACATTAGAGGATGACTTATAGAGAAGATATATGGTGGGGTACATTTTTCTCCGCCATTGTCTTGTCCATCCTGGAGTCTTGACACAGGACGAACTGGGTTGCCTCTCCTCATTATCTTTCTATGTTATTTTGGATAATTTAACTGGACTATAATTCTCTCTTAGCAAATACACGATTTAAAAGTAGAAATTGTTTCAAAATTACAAAGAAGAAAAGTACGTTTTTTTTTTATATTTTGAAGCTCAAATGCGGTAAAAAAAAATCTAAGGTAGTTAAAAAAAACTGATGGATGACTTTTAAAAATTAAGCTCTCACTATCCTAATTTATATACAGTAAATTCAAAAATTGCATAAATTTGAACTCCGGTGTTGTATTTGCGCGGGAGTTTGTGGTGAGTGAAACAGCTGAAGGTCGAGTGATGAACCACACAGTGTCCATTTAATACAGGAACACTATCCTTCTATCATCATTGTTTTTCAGCTGATTTAACGTAATATCAAGAAGTTTGTTTTCAATTGCAGTAAAGAAGACTGAACACAAGAGGCGAGCGAGGTGTGTAGGGGGAGTTAGACGTCAGGTTGTGACCAATGAAAGAATCTTCATGCAAGACCCATACTTGCTGGCAGGGTGAGACCACACAACCTGAAGACCACCGTAGACAGGGCTTCGACAGGGCGAGACAACCTCTCGACAGGGAAGCAGCGTAGACGGGGACTCAGGGTGGGCACCAGAGGACAGTCTAAAATGGGGCTCAGTTTGCTGGAGTCGTGTTACACACTGACTACCACAACACAGGATCTTCATGGCCACCACAACCTTCACTGTTAGAACAACAGTGCCTGTGCCACATCATGTGACCCTCGTAGTTCCACCAACACCATGAGGAAGTTTACTGATGAAGCAGGTCAGAAACAAGAGCCTCGTCTCTCTACTTGTCTCTTAAAAAACATCTGAGAGGCGAAACGTCTCTTGTGATCCCAAAGTTTTGCACATGTATTGTTCAGCTTGTTGTTGTTATGTACATTTTCATGTAATAATAATTTAGTGATACACATATGATCGAGGATTTTCAGGGTAGAAGTTATGAAGTCAGGTGTTTGTAGCGTCAGTATAGTGACGCATGTTCCTGTCCTCCCCTGCACGTGTTTGTAAACAATGCCACGTGTGTACATGCCTTATTCCGTCCCGGAAAACCTTTGGTGTCACACGTATTCCATTTTCTTTCAATGGGTTTTGTTTTATAAACACACTAATTCCTGGAGACTGGGCTGTTATGGTAACTGGGTAAACAACTTGACTACTATACCAGTCTCACCAGTCTCATTTTAATATTAAAAAAATTACCTATGGCAAAAATGTTTGGTTATGGTTGTTTTCCCACCATTGTTTTTCTATACAAATAAATTAGTTAAGCTATCAGTCAAGATAAATACATAACGTTGGCTGCTACTTCGTGGGCTGCTACTTCGTGGGCTGCTACTTCGTGGGCTGCTACTTCGTGGGCTGCTACTTCGTGGGCTGCTACTTCGTGGGCTGCTACTTCGTGGGCTACTGGTGTAAACTGTGGGGAGAACATCATTAGATCTAAAGTTATAATACCACAAAGTTGATAAGCAGAAGACAAATGGAATACCTGGGCATCACCGAGATGTCTCGCCCACACAACAGTCTTGATAAACCTAACAGAGGCAGGGAGTCGCCCACACAGCAGTCTTGATAAACCTAACAGAGGCAGGGAGTCGCCCACACAGCAGTCTTGATAAACCTAACAGAGGCAGGGAGTCGCCCACACAGCAGTCTTGATAAACCTAACAGAGGCAGGGAGTCGCCCACACAGCAGTCTTGATAAACCTAACAGAGGCAGGGAGTCGCCCACACAGCAGTCTTGATAAACCTAACAGAGGCAGGGAGTCGCCCACACAGCAGTCTTGATAAACCTAACAGAGGCAGGGAGTCGCCCACACAGCAGTCTTGATAAACCTAACAGAGGCAGGGGTCGCCCACACAGCAGTCTTGATACACCTAACAGAGGCAGGGGTCGCCCACACAACAGTCTTGATAAACCTAACAGAGGCAGGGAGTCGCCCACACAGCAGTCTTGATAAACCTAACAGAGGCAGGGAGTCGCCCACACAGCAGTCTTGATAAACCTAACAGAGGCAGGGAGTCGCCCACACAGCAGTCTTGATAAACCTAACAGAGGCAGGGAGTCGCCCACACAGCAGTCTTGATAAACCTAACAGAGGCAGGGAGTCGCCCACACAGCAGTCTTGATAAACCTAACAGAGGCAGGAGTCGCCCACACAGCAGTCTTGATAAACCTAACAGAGGCAGGGAGTCGCCCACACAGCAGTCTTGATAAACCTAACAGAGGCAGGGGTCGCCCACACAGCAGTCTTGATAAACCTAACAGAGGCAGGGAGTCGCCCACACAGCAGTCTTGATAAACCTAACAGAGGCAGGGAGTCGCCCACACAGCAGTCTTGGTAAACCTAACAGAGGCAGGGAGTCGCCTTACACAGCAGTCTTGATAAACCTAACAGAGGCAGGGAGTCGCCCACACAGCAGTCTTGATAAACCTAACAGAGGCAGGGAGTCGCCCACACAGCAGTCTTGATAAACCTAACAGAGGCAGGGAGTCGCCCACACAGCAGTCTTGATACACCTAACAGAGGCAGGGGTCGCCCACACAGCAGTCTTGATAAACCTAACAGAGGCAGGAGTCGCCCACACAACAGTCTTGATAAACCTAACAGAGGCAGGGAGTCGCCCACACAGCAGTCTTGATAAACCTAACAGAGGCAGGGAGTCGCCCACACAGCAGTCTTGATAAACCTAACAGAGGCAGGGAGTCGCCCACACAGCAGTCTTGATAAACCTAACAGAGGCAGGGAGTCGCCCACACAGCAGTCTTGATAAACCTAACAGAGGCAGGGAGTCGCCCACACAGCAGTCTTGATAAACCTAACAGAGGCAGGGAGTCGCCCACACAGCAGTCTTGATAAACCTAACAGAGGCAGGGAGTCGCCCACACAGCAGTCTTGATAAACCTAACAGAGGCAGGGGTCGCCCACACAGCAGTCTTGATAAACCTAACAGAGGCAGGGAGTCGCCCACACAGCAGTCTTGATAAACCTAACAGAGGCAGGGAGTCGCCCACACAGCAGTCTTGGTAAACCTAACAGAGGCAGGAGTCGCCTACACAGCAGTCTTGATAAACCTAACAGAGGCAGGAGTCGCCCACACAGCAGTCTTGATAAACCTAACAGAGGCAGGGAGTCGCCCACACAGCAGTCTTGATAAACCTAACAGAGGCAGGGAGTCGCCCACACAGCAGTCTTGATAAACCTAACAGAGGCAGGGAGTCGCCCACACAGCAGTCTTGATAAACCTAACAGAGGCAGGGAGTCGCCCACACAGCAGTCTTGATAAACCTAACAGAGGCAGGAGTCGCCCACACAGCAGTCTTGATAAACCTAACAGAGGCAGGGGTCGCCCACACAGCAGTCTTGATAAACCTAACAGAGGCAGGGAGTCGCCCACACAGCAGTCTTGATAAACCTAACAGAGGCAGGGGTCGCCCACACAGCAGTCTTGATAAACCTAACAGAGGCAGGGAGTCGCCCACACAGCAGTCTTGATAAACCTAACAGAGGCAGGGGTCGCCCACACAGCAGTCTTGATAAACCTAACAGAGGCAGGGAGTCGCCCACACAGCAGTCTTGATAAACCTAACAGAGGCAGGGGGCCGCAACACTATGTAGGGAGTGTTGACTGATAAGGTTGATAATGAGAGTGAATTAATGAGAAAACAATGATGGCAAGGGATTTGTATTGAAAGTCTGGTCATGGATCGGGCTGCTGGGGCGTTGACCCCCAGAACACCCTTCAGGTATACTCCAGGTAGGTATACGATGGGGTGTAGTGGTGAAGAGTTGTAACAAATGATTCATCTGCAGGTTGGCTGCGAGTGTGTGTGTGCTGTGCAGCCTTGCTGCTGCATCATGGCTTAAGGGATACACTCATCACTGCCTTGCCTGCCGTTGCTGCAGCCCCTCCCTCAGTGGACACCACCACTGCCGCCGCCACCACCACTGCCGCCGCCACCACTGCCGCCACCACCACCACCACCACCACCACTTCTCCCACTAAGTTACCCTCCCAATCCACTGTATATGAAACAGCTTCAATCACTGTTTACTCTCCAGTCTTGACGAACTCAGAATTAAATACGAATTTAGAGGTGCCACACAAAGTGTCGCTGAATATAAAACCAAACCTTAATTCATTTCCCAGAGAGTCTGGAGACTCCTCACAGGAAATATTAAATATTCCCCGACGAGGTAAACGTACCCCTTCAGTGCTCCAGGAAGATGGTGAGAGTGCATGGAGGAACGACGATAAATATAATATAATGTTTATACCACTCTTAGTGGCAGGTGGTGTCCCCCAGCACCCCGGCCAGGGCAGCCTGCAGCACCCCGGCCAGGGCAGCCTGCAACACCCCGGCCAGGGCAGCCTGCAACACCCCGGCCAGGGCAGCCTGCAACACCCCGGCCAGGGCAGCCTGCAGATGCACAACTCTAGCCCCACTCTTGCAGGGTTCCACTCAAGAGCTGCACACGGTGGACATTGGCTGAAGTATTCCATGCCAGACGATGTTTCAGAAGACAGTGTGAATATTCTCATCCTCTTACTGGCTGGAAGCACTTCAGTCAACTTCACAGTCCTGAAGGTGCCTGAGGCTGTCTTGCTGACACAGCAATACCGTTTGTGTTTAATATGTATTTCCTAATATCAAATAAGAGCTATAGGGATATAGTCGTAAGTTGACATATTTATGCAAATCTGTGTCTATAGAAATTTAAAAAACCCATTTTTGGTGCGAACTGCAGATTAATATTTTAAATACTTTTGACATTCATAAAATCTTTATATTTAGACACTGGACAAACTTTCTAGTTTCTAATTATTTTCTCAAATTTTATGTAAATTAGGTTAGATTAAAGTTTCTTTTAAAAGGAATCTTTAGACGACGTTTCGGTCCTCCTGGACCGAAGTGAGTGAAAAGTGGAGGAAATGAAGTCTGAAACGATTGGGAAGTAACGTCAGTTTTGGCAGTATAATAGTAGTAGTAATAACAAGTCAAGTGGGGGCAGCCAAAGGTCTGAACAAACAAACAAAACAAACAAACAAACAAATTTTATTTCATTGCAGGTTACATGGGTATTGGAAGTTACAATGAAGTTACAATGAAGGTGATAGAACCTTACAACCTCCGTTATCCAAGTTGCGTTGTGAATTGTATATTATATTTGTGCATTTTGGGAGCCTGGAGACCTGCACCGGTTGGCCAGTAGTTCTCTCCTACATCCTTAAGTGTTGAGATAATGAGTTTTCTCGTGCAGGAGGAGTGGTCGCTGGTGGTGGAGGGAACTGTGTTGAGTAGCGTGTACTGGACCTGCCTCGCCACTGCTCTAATACCTCACAAACTGCTATACAAGTATATGCAAAATGCTGATTGATGTGTTCTCTACATATAGCACAATTGTTCGTAACCGTTATTTCTTACGTACGTACTAAGAGGGTGTTTCCACCCGCTAGTCAGTTTTGGATTCAGGCTTCCAGTCGCATTTACGAAGAATTGCGCTATATGGAGGAACTTTATAAAAGCTAACTATATAAAAGTAGTAAGGAATTAAATGCAGTAATTACATATTGTTCCTATAAGAACCTTCACTTTCCATGTTTACCTTCGAGCATTGGCAGTTAAAGTAACCTTACTGTACAAGTTTTAGTTTCGTCTTTGTTTTAAATTTCAAACATTGGCAAGAACATCTGTTTGTGTACAGAATTGATGCTGTTGTGGTGCTGGCTGCCTCTGTGGGTGTGGCTGCAGTGGTGGGTCTACTGACCCACGCTGCCTCCCTGGGTGGACCGTGGTTGCTACTAGCCTCGAGACTCGTCCTGGGAGTTGGTCAGGTCAGTCTACCTCCATACTGATACAGCATCCTCCTTCACTTCATCTCCAGTATTATGTATACCTAGTATGACCCTTTCCCATCTACATGCTTCCGTCTAGTATCATACAGGTGCATCTGCCTAAATGGTTTACCATTTATATATACAAAATATTCGTTGTGTCGCACGTTCAACTTTTACATATGTTAAATGCTTTCTAATATTTAATAATTCTTCTGTATTCCACAATGTAATAGAAAAGTCAAATTAAGGCATCTGTAAGACTAGCTGTGCCAAGTCCCCTCAAAAAGTTAACATCAGCCCCCACAAAGCAAAATAATGTTGCCGCAAGACAAGTCTCCTAGCCCCCTCTTGCAACCAGATTACCACTCCACTAAGCCCCTTCTGTGTAAAACTGTATGTACCTGAATGACAAGTGTCACCCTGCTAGCTTATCGCCTCCCGTTTGTCCGAAATGCTCTGCATATTTAGGGGCTTTCTGCATGCACGCTTCAATGACCTTCACTTAATCGTTCATGTGGTGCAGGGAGTGATGTACCCGACGGTAGCCAGGGTGTTGGAGGAGCTGCCACGCAACACCAGACCCTGGGCTGCTCTCCTCGTGTTTACAGGTAAGTTTCTCCAGAGATTTTACATCGTTAAGAGGCTTGAATGATTGATTTTTTTAGAAGACTTTTGTGACGATAATGTGAAGTGATGTGTGACTATGGTGAGACGAGCTGTGAACACCCCCGCCCCACTGACCCCCACTGCGGTGACACTGCCCATCAGTCCCCTATGATCTCCATCAGTCCCCTATGATCTCCATCAGTCCCCTATGATCTCCATCAGTCCCCTATGATCTCCATCAGTCCCCTATGATCTCCATCAGTCCCCTATGATCTCCATCAGTCCCCTATGATCTCCATCAGTCCCCTATGATCTCCATCAGTCCCCTATGATCTCCATCAGTCCCCTATGATCTCCATCAGTCCCCTATGATCTCCATCAGTCCCCTATGATCTCCATCAGTCCCCTATGATCTCCATCAGTCCCCTATGATCTCCATCAGTCCCCTATGATCTCCATCAGTCTCCTATGATCTTCAGCAGTCTCCTAAATAAAAATAAAGCAGTTTAGTCCCCTAGGCCCCCTTTCAATCAGACAGGCACTCAGTCCCCTCCTATACTGGTATTCTGTTACTGTAATGTTGTGGGTGGTGTAGGAACCTTGTGGGTGGTGTAGGAACCTTGTGGGTGGTGTAGGAACCTTGTGGGTGGTGAAGGAACCTTGTGGGTGGTGTAGGAACCTTGTGGGTGGTGTAGGAACCTTGTGGGTGGTGTAGGATCAATGAAGTGTGGCGCTCACAGATCATCTTCAATATTAAGAGATGTATTGTTATAACACCTGTGAGGAGATGAAGGCTTATTTATGGTATATTGTGCACAATATTGATTTTTGTAATTCCAAAGGTAATTTCTGATTTACTGATATTAAAGTGTAAATTTTTTTTTCAACAAATTCGTTCATTGATAAATATTTTTGTGTATGGCATAGTAATGTAAAAATACCGGAGTTAAAATAGGAAATTAAACCTGAGCGCTCTTCACGTGACTCTCCTGGCAGGGCCGTACCTGGGAACTGCACTGGGTGGCGGACTGGGGTCACTACCACAATGGTATATTTGCAGCTACCTGGTGGGCAGCCTGGCTCTTCCTCTCACCCTCCTCTGCCTCATGCTGCCTCGTCTTCACTCCCATGCCCCTCGCGAGGTACGTCGTCTTCACCCTCTGCACCTCTCAACTTCCATCACTGCGAAATATGGCATTGGGAAGCCCCCTCAACACTTGAAAGACCTTGGTTTATATTCCCCCGTCACTTTGTACTCTACCATCATCTCCTCTTGATGTACTCTGAGTAACAGACTAACAGTGTGTCAATTTTGTTTAGATTTTTATTTTTAATGAGTTTTTTCTTTGACTCTGTTGTGTTTAGTGAGATACTTTGAGAGAGACTGTTGGGTCTGGACAGTGAGGCGCATGTGCCGCAGTTGGGTATCTTTGTTAATTGCAACGTTTCACCTACACGTTTCACAAGTCCATCAATCTTGGCGTAATAGTTTTTGAGGAGGTGAGTCCCTCAGCCTGGAGAAGAGTTCAGCTCCATGGAGGTGAGTCCCTCAGCCTGGAGAAGAGTTCAGCTCCATGGAGGTGAGTCCCTCAGCCTGGAGAAGAGTTCAGCTCCATGGAGGTGAGTCCCTCAGCCTGGAGAAGAGTTCAGCTCCATGGAGGTGAGTCCTCAGCCTGGAGAAGAGTTCAGCTCCATGGAGGTGAGTCCCTCAGCCTGGAGAAGAGTTCAGCTCCATGGAGGTGAGTCCCTCAGCCTGGAGAAGAGTTCAGCTCCATGGAGGCGAGTCCCTCAGCCTGGAGAAGAGTTCAGCTCCATGGAGGTGAGTCCCTCAGCCTGGAGAAGAGTTCAGCTCCATGGTCTGGACTGATTACATCATCTTCACCTCGCTACTGCGACTATTGTCTCCAATTTAATCTTCTCTGCATTTGACTGAAGAAGCCTACCGTGTAGGCGAGATGTTTCAGTCAACAGTAAAGACGCCTAACTGTTGCACATTATCTTGCTGTTTAACTTGTTATTATATACCATTTTCAACACCAGCTTGGTGTAGCACTTGTATACAATACTTGTAGATGACCTTGTAGATGGTCAAGGGATCTTCATCATTCAATAAACCTCATTAACTCCCATTCCTCAGCAGCTGTGTCACTCATTACCTCCCATTCCTCAAGAGCTATCACTCATTACCTCCCATTCCTCAAGAGCTATCACTCATTACCTCCCATTCCTCAAGAGCTATCACTCATTAGAGCATCACTCATTACCTCCCATTCCTCAAGAGCTATCACTCATTACCTCCCATTCCTCAAGAGCTATCTATCTCCATTCTCAGGCTTCTCATTACCTCATTCCTCAAGAGCTATCACTCATTACCTCCCATTCCTCAAGCATACTACTCATTAGCTATCACTCATTACCTCCCATTCCTCAAGAGCTATCACTCATTACCTCCCATTCCTCAAGAGCTATCACTCATTACCTCCCATTCCTCAAGAGCTATCACTCATTACCTCCCATTCCTCAAGAGCTATCACTCATTACCTCCCATTCCTCAAGAGCTATCACTCATTACCTCCCATTCCTAAGCTGTCACTCATCACCTCCCATTCCTCAGGAAGACGAGGGTCTCAACACCACCCCCACACTAACTCTCACAAGACCTGCACTTAAGAAAACATTCTTTCACAAACGTGTTTTCTTAAAACTTTAATTTAATGAGCTCTCTATAAAAATAGAATCGGTAAGTGTTTAACATGTTTTGATTCCATTATCTGTCTGGTATCTCCGAGATATCTGCTACTCGAGGTGCGGGGGGAGGGGGACATCATACTTGATCAGCCTTTCACTCTGGCAGACGCATTAGGGAAAAAATGTGTCAGATGATATATGCTGCATTTCTTTAACTGGTATTTTATCCAGACGTATTTTGGTACTCAAAGCCAGAGTAGCCAGAAACAGTCGTGACCTATAAGAAGGTATAACCTGGTAATGTAGCCAAATATTAGCTGCCATAATTTACCAATATAATCAGACGTGTTTTACATACACAGAGGTAAGTCTCTCGGTCTGTATATAGTGTGTTTGCTATTATAGATAATAAAGTGTTCTTGACTGTTAACGAACAGGTTACATATATCCTTAATGACCCTCGTGTAGTGGCTAGGCTTTAAACCCCTTTAACCAGCCTTGGCTAGTGTTGCTAGTGAGTAGTGTTGTGTTGCAGTGTGTGTGTTGGGGTCAGGTGTTGCGGAGCCAGGCGCTGTGGTCACTGGCTGGGGTACACCTGGCCTACACCTGGATGCTACACACCCTTCTCCTGGGAGTACCCTTCTGTCTCACCTACACCATAGGCCGTCCCACACAGGTAAGTAAACCTTTGCTAAATCAAGAGTAGCCAAAGACGTGTAGAGTGGAGTGTGGGAGGAGAGAATCCACCTCGTCACTGGCCATGGATGCCATAAAGAGCAAAGTTACTTAATGTGAAGCAATCAGGAGGATCGACACCTTAGCCTTGTGATTTTCATCTTCAACAATATACGGACTTCATCACGGTCAGTGTGGTCTTGTCCTTGCAAGGCTCTGGCAAGGCTCTGGCAAGGCTCCCAGTGCTCCTCACACTCTGCTTACTGTCATGATATTGTCAAATCTCTTACTTGGATAAACCTTCATATCTCATTATATAAATTGCAGCATATTTCTACACGGGTGTCTGGGTTTATTTTCTTAAATACTAATTTAATACATGGCTGCACAGCATTACCATGCTGACTGAGGTGTTACTCACACCTTCAACACCATAGCTGACATTTTCAGACCTCCTTTCATCGGAACATCATTTCTATTCATCTCTATATATAAAATTTTAATTTTTATTTCCTGTGTGTGTGTGTGTGTACTCCCCTAATTGTACTCACCTAATTGTGGTTGCAGGGGTCGAGACTCAGCTCCTGGCCCCGCCTCTTCGCTGTCCGCTACTGGGTCTCTGCGAACAGAGACACTTCTGAGTCTATCCCATCCGTCATGTCGTTTACATATACCAAGAATAACACTGGTCCTAGGACTGACCCCTGCGGTACGCCGCTCGTCACAGGCGCCCACTGTGATACCTCATCACGCACCATGACCCGTTGTTGCCTCCTTGTGAGGTATTCCCTGATCCATTCCAGTGCCCTTCCTGTTATACATGCTTGTTCTTCCAACTTCTTTACTAATCTCATGTGAGGAACTGTGTCGAAGGCCTTCCTGCAGTCCAGGAAAATGCAATCAACCCACCCTTCTCTCTCTTGCCTTACCTCTATTACTTTATCATAGAACTCTAGGAGGTTTGTTACACAGGATTTGCCTTCCCGGAATCCGTGCTGTCTGGTGTTTATTATCCTGTTCAGCTCGAGGTGCTCCACCATTCTTTTCCTGATGATTTTCTCCAGGACTTTGCACACTATACATGTAAGTGACACCGGTCTATAGTTTAGTGCCTCTTTTCTGTCTCCTTTTTTAAAGATGGGGACTACATTGGCCTTTTTCCATACCTCAGGTATCTGCCCATTTTCAAATGGGCAGATATTATGGTAAGTGGCACACTCAGTACCTCAGCTCCTTCCCGAAGAACCCACGGGGAGATATTGTCCGGACCCATCGCCTTTGAGGTATCAAGGTCACTGAGTAACTGCTTCACCTCCTCCTCAGTTGTGTGTATGCCCTCTAGCACTTGATACATCTCTTGTTGGTGACGCACC
>WNWK01048850.1:0-13405 GCA_009830355.1 Cherax destructor | reverse complement strand
ATTCAGGACCAACAAGAGCACAAACGATGCTATAACACACATGTTAGACTTAATATACACCGCACTTGAGAAGAAAGAAGTTCCGCTGGGAATCTTCATAGACCTACGCAAAGCATTTGATACAGTCGACCATGATTTATTGCTCACAAAATTAGCGCACTATGGTATTAGGGGGCACCCTCAACTACCTAAAGTCGTACCTTAGCAACAGAAGGCAGTACGTGAACACAAATGGAGAGAACTCTTCCACACAACAAATTACAGTCGGTGTCCCTCAAGGTAGTGTCCTGGGGCCACTCCTATTCCTCATTTACATAAATGACCTACCAATGCATCACAACTACTCAAACCCATTTTGTTTGCAGATGACACAACATATGTCTTCTCTCACCCAAATCCAGTCGTACTAGCCAACACAGTTAATGCCGAATTACAGAAAATATCAACATGGATGATGACAAATAAGCTTACTCTCAATACGGACAAGACCTACTACATTCAGTTTGGAAACAAAGCTGCAAATGTTCCACTTAACATAACGCTAAATGGTTCACCCATCACAAGGCTCACAGAGGGAAAATTCCTAGGAATCCACCTTGACAGTAGTCTTAAATTCCAAACACACATACAACAAATTTCCAAGAAAATCTCAAGGACAGTAGGTATATTATCTAAGATACGCTATTATGTGCCTCAACCAGCTCTCATTGCACTATATCATTCTCTTATCTACCCTTATCTCACCTATGGAATCTGTGCATGGGGCTCAACAACATTAAATCACCTTAGACCACTCATAACCCAGCAAAAGGCTGCAGTCAGGATGATAACAAATTCCCACTCTAGACAGCATACTCCACCTATATTCAGAACCTTAAAACTACTCACCATAAAAATATTCATACCTATTCATGTGCCTTCTACATACATAAAACTCTACATGCTAATATCAACCCTGCGCTCAGAATTCTCCTCAACAACTTTAATAGGTCCCACGAACATGACACAAGACACAGATCACTATTTGACATACCCCGAGTCCATATTAACCAATGTAAAAATTCTATGCACATAAAGGGCCCCAGAATCTGGAATTCATTACCAGTAAATATCAAGTTAACCTTGTCGGAAAATCAATTCAAGACTCTTCTCAAAAATCACCTACTCACCCTATACTAAATACTCATACTGTAACAAACTTTCAAACCCAATATTATTTTACTTAAGAAGTTCTCAATTTGATATGTGCATCCTCCTTAACACTTGTTGCAATTTCATATCATCATTTTTTTTTTTTTATTAACACATCGGCCGATTCCCACCAAGGCAGGGTGGCCCGAAAAAGAAAAACTTTCATCATCATTCACTCCATCACTGTCTTGCCAGAAGGGTGCTTTACACTACAGTTATAAAACTGCAACATTAACACCCCTCCTTCAGAGTGCCGGCACTGTACTTCCCATCTCCAGAACTCAAGTCCGGCCTGCCGGTTTCCTGAATCCCTTCATAAATGTTACTTTGCTCACACTCCAACAGCACGTCAAGTATTAAAAAACCCTATGCCTCCATTCACTCCTATCAAATACGCTCACACATGCTTGCTGGAAGTCCAAGCCCTCCACACAAAACTTCCTTTACCCCTCCCTCCAACCTTTCCTAGGCCGACCCCTACCCCGCCTTCCCTCCACTACAGATTTATACACTCTCGAAGTCACTCTGTCTCGTTCCATTCTCTCTACATGTCCAAACCATCTCAACAACCCCTCCTCAGCTCTCTGGACAATCGTTTTGGTAATCCCGCACCTCCTCCTAATTTCCAAACTCCGAATTCTCTGCATTATATTCACACCACACATTGACCTCAGACATGACATCTCCACTGCCTCCAGCCTTCTCCTCGTTGCAACATTCATCACCCATGCTTCACACCCATATAAGAGCGTTGGTATAACTATACTCTCATACATTCCCCTCTTTACTTCCATGGACAAGGTTCTTTGTCTCCACAGACTCCGAAGTGCTCCACTCACCCTTTTCCCCTCATCAATTCTATGATTCACCTCATCCTTCATAGACCCATCCGCCGACATGTCCACTCCCAAATATCTGAATACATTCACCTCCTCCATACTCTCTCCTCCAATCTGATATCCAATCTTTCGTCACCTATTCTTTTTGTTATCCTCATCACCTTACTCTTTCCTATATTCACTTTCAATTTTCTTCTTTTACACACCCTACCAAATTCATCCACCAACCTCTGCAGCTTCTCTTCAGAATCTCCCAAAGCACAGTGTCATCAGCAAAAGCAACTGTGACAACTCCCACTTTGTATTTGCTTCTTTATCTTTTAGCCCAACACCTCTTGCCAAGACCCTCGCATTCACTTCTCTTACAACCCCATCTATAAATATATTGAACAACCACGGTGACATCACACATCCTTGTCTAAGGCCCACTTTTACTGGGAAATAGTCCCTTCCCTCCTACACACTCTAACCTGAGCCTCACTATCCTCATAAAAACTCTTCACTGCTTTCAGTAACCTTCCTCCTATTCCATACACCTGCAACATCTGCCACATTGCCCCCTATCTACCCTATCATACGCCTTTTCCAAATCCATAAATGCCACAAAAACATCTTTACCCTTATCCAAATACTGTTCACCTATATGTTTCACTGTAAACACTTGGTCTACACACCCCTACCTTTCCTAAAGCCCCTTGTTCATCTGCTATCCTGCTTTCTGTTTTACTCTTAATTCTTTCAAAATAACTCTACCATACACTTTACCAGGTACACTCAACAGACTTATTCCCTATAATTTTTGCACTCTCTTTTGTCCCCTTTGCCTTTATACAAAGGAACAATACACGCTCTCTGCCAATCCCTAGGTACCTTACCCTCTTCCATACATTTATTAAATAATAGCACCAACCACTCCAAAATTATATCCCCACCTGCTTTTAACATTTCTATCTTTATCCCATCAATCCCAGCTGCCTTACCCCCTTTCATTCTACCCACTGCCTCACGAACTTTCCCCACACCCACAACTGGCTCTTCCACACTCCTACAAGATGTTATTCCTCCTTGCCCTACACACGAAATCACAGCTTCCTGTCTTCATCAACATTTAACAAATCCTCAAAATATTCTCTCCATCTTCCCGATACCTCTAACTCTCCATTTAATAACTCTCCTCTCCTATTTTTAACTGTCAAATCCATTTGTTCTCTAGGCTTCCTCAACTTATTAATCTCATTCCAAAACTTTTTCTTATTTTCAACAAAATTTGCTGATAACATCTCACCCACTCTCTCATCTGCTCTCTTTTACATTGCTTCACCACTCTTTAACCTCTTTTTCTCTCCATATACTCTTCCCTCCTTGCATCACTTCTACTTTGTAAAACCTCTCATATGCTAACTTTTTCTCCTTACTACTCTCTTTACATCATCATTCCACCAATCGCTCCTCTTCCTCCCGCACCCACTCGCCTGTAACCACAAACTTCTGCTGAACACTCTAACACTACATTTTTAAATCTACCCCATACATTTTCGACCCCATTGCCTACACTCTCACTAGCCCATCTATCCTCCAATAGTTGTTTATATCTTACCCTAACTGCCTCCTCTTTTAGTTTATAAACCTTCACCTCTCTTTTACTTACTGATTCTATTTTCCTTGTATCCCATCTACCTTTTACTCCCACTGTAGCTATAACTAAAAAGTGATCTGATATATCTGTAGCCCCTCTATAAACATGTACATCCTGAAGTCTACTCAACAGTCTTTTATCTACCAATACATAGTCCAACAAACTACTGTCATTACGCCCTACATCATATCTTGTATACTTATTTATCCTCTTTTTCTTAAAATATGTATTACCTATAACTAAACCCCTTTCTATACAAAGTTCAATCAAAGGGCTCCCATTATCATTTACACCTGGCACCCCAAACTTACCTACCACACCCTCTCTGCATGTTTCTCCCACTTTAGCATTTAGGTCCCCTACCACAATTACTCTCTCATTTGGTTCAAAAGTTCCTATACATTCGCTTAACATTTCCCAAAATCTCTCTCTCCTCTACACTCCTCTCTTCTCCAGGTGCATACACGCTTATTATGACCCACTTTTCGCATCCGACCCTTATTTTAATCCACATAATCCTTGAATTTACACATTTATATTCCCTCTTTTCCTTCCATAACTGATCCTTCAACATTATTGCTACCCCTTCCTTAGCTCTAACTCTCTCAGATACTCCTGACTTAATCCCATTTATTTCTCCCCACTGAAACTCGCCTACCCCTTCAGCTTTGTTTCGCTTAGGCCAGGACATCCAACTTCTTTTCATTCATAACATCGGCAATCATCTCTTTCTTATCATCCACACTACATCCACGCACATTCAGACAACCCAATTTTATAAAGTTTTTCTTCTTCTTGTTTTTAGTGGATTTGTACAGGAGAAGGGGTTACTAGCCCATTGCTCCCGGCATCTTAGTCGCCTCATACGACACGCATGGCTTACGGAGGAAAGATTCTTTTCCACTTCCCCATGGACAATAGAGAAAATAAAAAGAACAAGAGCTATTAAGAAAAAGAAGAAAAACCTAGATGTGTGTATGTATATATATGCATGTGTATGCCAGTGTAGTGTGACCTAAAGTGTAGGTAGAAGTAGCTAGATATACCTGTTATCCAGCGTGTTTATGAGACAGAAAAAAAAAGACACCAGCAATCCTACCATCATGTAAAACAGTTTCAGGTTTCTGTTTCACAGTCACCTGGCAGGACGGTAGTCCTTAAAATCTTATAGTATCATCATTTTCTTAATTTGAAATAAAATATATATCTAGAAGAAACTCTAAAAACTATTTCTAGTATTGTTATTATACTAGTATAGCATCAACATACTGTAATTTGAAATAAATTATACAACTAGATTAAACTCAACCAATTTCTCTTGTATTGTCTTTTAATAGTATGTATAACCTTATAATAATTTAAATAATACAGAACTAGAATAAACTCAATCAATTTCTTTAGCATTAAGTACTTAGTGAATAAGTCTCTAGAATAAACTGCCCCTAATGCCATGGCATGCCAGTGGCTCTCCTTGCATTACAGTTTTATAATTGTTTTATAATTGTAACTACCAATAACATTGTACACTTGTAACATGCATTGAAATAAAAATTATTATTATTATATTATTATTATTATTTAATGGTAGTTTTGAAAATGGTGGTTGAGTCTGTGGTTCTAGTTTTCAGGTAGGGAGTTTCAGATTTTAGGCCCTTTTATGTACAGTGGAAACTCGGCTAACAATCTTAATCCGTTCCAGGAGCTAGACCTTTACCCAAAAAAATCGTTATTCGAAACCTTATTTCCCATAAGAAATAATATAAATACATACAATTAATCCATTCCAGACATCCAAAAATATTCACAAAAAATTAATTTTTTAAAGAATAACTATAGTTTGACATACAGAAAACACCGGCAGGCCAGACTTCAGTCCTGGAGATAGGAAGTACAGTGTCTGCACTCTGAAGGAGGGGTGTTAATGTTGCAGTTTTATAACTGTAGTGTAAAGCACCCCTCTGGCAAGACAGTGATGGAGTGAATGATGACGAAAGTTTTTCTTTTTCGGGACACCCTGCCTTGGTGGGAATCGTCCAATGTGTTAATAAAAAAAAAAAAAAATATTGAAATAAGCATTTAAAATAACATTTACTTACCTTTATTGAAGAGACTTGCTGGCATCTGAAAGATAGGGAGGAGGAAATAGGGAGGAGTTAGTTTTAGGAAGGGGAATCCCCCTCCAAAAGGACTTCAGGTAACAAGTCCCTCTATGGGGTTACTTCCCTTCTTTTTCTTTTAATGCCACTAGGACCAGCTTGAGAGTCACTAGAACTCTTCTTAGAAAAATAACTGTCCAGAGTCCTCTGTTTCTGGCACCTGTTTAACATTTTCCTGAAGTGCAACATGGCTCTGTCACTGAACTGGTTGCACAGATGGCTCATTTCAGCTTGCTCAGGGTGGTTTTGTTCAACAAATGTCTGCAATTCAATCCACTTTGAACACATGTCCCTAAGCACTGAAGAAGGCACCTCCTTCACTCCCTCTTTCTCCTCCTGTGAAGCAATAACCTCAGCTCTGGTCTCATGCTGTTCCACTTCCAGCTCTTGCAGCTCTTCAGTTGTTAGCTCTACCCTGTGGTCCTCCACTAACTCTTCCACATCCTCACCACTCACCTCCAACCCCAGGCTGTTCCCCAATGCCACAATATCTTCCACAACAGGCACAGGGTCGTCAGGGTCAGGGTCAGCCTCAAATCCTTCAAAATCCCTCTTTTCAACACAATCTGGCCACAGTGGTCTCCAAGCAGAGTTCAAAGTCCTGGAAGTCACTCCTTCCCAAGCATTACCTATAAGGCCTATGCAATGCACAATATTGAAGTGATCTTTCCAGAACTCTCTTAGGGTCAATGTAGAGGCTGAGGTTACATCAAAGAACCTCTGAAACACTGCTTTGGTGTACAGTTTCTTGAAGTTGGAAATGACCTGCTGGTCCATGGGCTGGATGAGAGGAGTGATGTTAGGAGGCAAGAACTTCACTGTGATGAAACTAAACTTATCAGACAAAAAGTCATCCAAGTTGTGAGGATGAGCAGGAGCATTGTCCAGTACCAGGAGGCACTTGAGTGGCAATTTCTTTTCCAGGAGGTATTTGTTCACACTATGGCCAAACACTGCAGTCAACCATTCCACGAAAAAGTCCTTAGCGACCCATGCATTAGTATTAGCCTTCCAATGCACACACAAATTATTCCTGTTAACCCTATACCGCGCCGGCATCACATACGAGGCGCAAAAAGCATGGTTTTCATGGCGCCATGAGCACAAAGCATATCCTCAGAGAGACTTCAAATTTCACTCCAACCAATCACAAGCCTTTTGGGCGGAGCTTGAATGTGTCATCACTTGGGTATTGTCGACTGCTATTGGCTGGGAGCTGCAGAAGTCTTCAGTACTCTCTGAAGTGTTGAAGAAGGAGCATTTCCAACCTGACTCTCTTGATATTTCACCAATTTACACCAATCCAGAATGGCGGTAAGTTACTGAATGTGTTTTCAGTGCATTATTGAATGTTTTAACCTCATTTTGAGATGCAAATGAATTGCCTGAGGTATTTATAAGTAACAAATGAATGCACTTGAAGTTTTGTTAACATTTTTTGAATCGTTTATGAGGCTCGGCCTGACAGAACAAAATGTCACGTGCCTCTGAGTGTAACATATGTGAGGCTAAAACAGACAATGGTGCTAACAAATTTGCCAATGAAGGTATCATATATCATGGATTAACAAATAACAATAAGGCCATCTTTGTCAATAATAGCTACCAATTGCATGCTGAATCAAATACATTGATATATGAGTACTTTTACCTTGTAAATTTATAAAATTTGCTCAATTTCGATGCTCATTTTGTGTTTTCTGTTCATTTCAGTTAAACACAAATATCTTTTATGGATCAAAGGCTCAAAGAAAAAGGGATTACATTGTGCCAGAGTTATGTGATGACAGTGACAGTAATGAGGAAGTGGATTCTCTGGATGAATATGAGCCACCACGGCCAGATGCTTCCTCTTCAAGTGAAGATGAACATGAAGATTTGTCTACTAGAAGTCAGCAAGTTAGTGTAAAACGAAGGACTATACGAAAAAGAGTAGTTGAAGATGAGGTCGATGAAATAATTGTCAACAACACTAGTGGCACCTGGAGGAAACTTGACATAACAAATACTCCATTACCTGACTACAAACATGAAGTACCAACACATGTCAAGAATCCATTTGAATATTTTTGTGAATTATTTACTGTTGAAATGTTAGAAAGCCTTGTATTTAACACGAACTTGTATGCAATACAGAAAGATGTTAATACTAACTTCAACACTACTACTGAAGAGCTCATGCAATTTGTTGGAATTCTGATATTCATGAGTATGGACAGCCTACCCTCTTTAGAGGATTACTGGTCCCTTCACCATTGTCATCTTGATGTTACAACTGTTATGACATCTAAAAGGTTTAGGTTACTAAGGACAGCAATTCATATAAATGATAATACCAAGGCAACAGCTGACAGGTTCCATAAGATAAGACCATTGTTTGATGGTCTAAGGAAATCATGCCTAAAAGTTCCAGCTACACCAAAGCAATCAGTTGATGAGGTAATGGTGGGATATAAGGGAACAAGAGCAGGAAACCTCAGGCAATATATCAGGACCAAGCCTGATAAATGTGGTTTTTAACTTTTTTGCCGGGCCAGTGATGATGGGTTTATCCATGACATAATGATGTATCAAGGTCAAACAACCTTTGATTATCACAGTGTTAGCCTAAAAGAGGAGGAGAAAAAAATGCCTATAAGTTCCAAGATTGTTATTTGCCTTGCAAAGACTATGAACCAAACAAACACCAGTACAATTTATGCAGATAACTTCTTCACCAGTTTGCGTCTAGTGAAATATCTGCATACTACATTCAATTGCAGGTACACAGGCACTGCAAGGGAGACAAGAATTGGAAAACCACCACTTACGTCTGTCAAAGACATGGACAAAAAAAAGGTGAAAAGGGGTGCTATGGATTACTTGTCAGTGGATGGTATCCTTGCTGTACGTTGGAAAGACAGTAAGGCTGTTACTTTATTGACAAACGATATTGGCATCAAACCTGTGACAAAGATAAAGAGGTACAGCAAGGAGAACAAACAAAAGGTAGATGTTGATTGTCCTGCAGTCATAAAGAGTTATAATGCCCATATGGGAGGCATAGATAAGAATGATATGTTGGTGCATCTCTACAAGTCTCCACTCAAAGCAAAACGCTGGTACATGAGGCTGTTTGGATATGTCATTGATCTTTGTTGTGTCAATGGCTGGTTGTTGTACAGGCGTGACTGTGCTGCTCTGAAACAGAAATACATGAACCTCAAGAATTTTCGGTTTGCCATCTCCCATTCAGCAAGAAAGCCAACCAAGGAAATCCCAAGGAGCATGAGATCCTCTCCAAGTTGTTCAACTTCACGGTCTACTTCACGGTCTTCTTCAATTGATGATGAACATTTCAGTCGCTATGCAAAAAGAAATCGTGATGATACAAGATATGATGAAACAGTACAGCACTTGCCACTTTATACAAAGAGGCTTTCATGTGGACATTGCAACACCAGAGAAAAAGGATCTACTTGTCCGTGCGTTGTTCCCACTGCAAGGTTAATCTATGTCTAAATGCAACCAGAAACTGTTTCTGGGAATTCCATACGAAACCAGATGCATAAATACCTCTGATAAAAATGTTTGTCACAATAAATACAGAAAGGATACTCATTTGGTGCCATATCCATATTTTTGTAACATTTTTGCAATTTTTGTATAATGTCAGATATACTATAAATGTGTTAAAATTATTGAAATCAAGTTACTGTGCCTTTGGTTTAACCCAGTTGTTTATTAATAAACCTTAAATGTATATATATGCCATTTATTATCAGTTATTAGTAGCTGTTATGATTCTTTTAGACACATACCATTGTCAGGAATGGTATCAAATCTGATACAAATCTGTCACCTGTAGTTTAACCTTTGTTGGGGTTGGCCTCATATTCGATTCTGCCAAAAAGGCCATTTTATGGCCCAAAAATAAATAAACTTGAAAAAGGACCACTTATAAATAGGTCTTAGAATTGCTTATATTATCAGATTATGGGTTGCAAATGTTGCACTTTCTCAAATTTGATTCATGGCCCGGTAAAGGGTTAACATTGTGTTTCTTGAAGGCTCTGGGATTTTCATAGTGATGCACCAGTAAAGGCTTCACTTTAAAATCACCACTGGCATTGGCACACAACATGAGAGTTAGCCTGTCTTTCATAGGCTTGTGTCCTGGCAGTGCCTTTTCCTCCTGAGTAATGAAGGTCTCTCTTGGCATTTTCTTCCAAAAGAGGCCTGTTTCATCACAATTAAACACTTGTTGGGGGAAGAATTCTTCAGCCTCTACGAACCCCTTAAATACACTCACAAATTTTTCAGCTGCACGTTTGTCTGAGCTGGCTGCCTCACCATGCCTCACAACACTGTGTATGCCACTACGTTCTTAAACCTCTCAAACCAGCCTCTGCTGGCTTTAAAATCACTCGCCTCACCACTGGTTCCAGGCATTGTCTTGACAAGATCTGCGTGCAACTGCCTTGCCTTTTCACAAATTATCACCGTGGAAATACTATCACCCGCTATCTGTTTTTCATTGATCCACACCAGCAATAACTTCTCAACCTCATCCACTGTTTTCGATCTTTGTTTCATAAACATATCAACCCCTTTTGCAACATTAGCTTCCTTGATTTCTTTCTCTTGCCAGGATAGTAGTGATAGTAGATTGTTTTTTTCTGTACATCCTGGCAAGCTCACCCACACGTACGCCACTCTCATATTTTTCAACAATCTCTTTCTTCAGTTCGATGATGTTCCTTACTCTCTTTACCACAGGGGTGCCACTAGGAAGCTTCTTTGGACCCATAGTGACTTATTTCACAGTGACAATCACTAAACCACCAAAAAAGACACCAAATGTATTGTGAATGTTTGAAAGAGTGGGCTGGGTATTGTTCACTCAAGTGTAAACAATGCTGGACTGAGTCCTGGGAGGAGGCGCGCAGAGCAGGCAGACAGGTCTTGTACGTGACGCTAACCGAGTAAATATCGCTACCTGAGAAAATATTGACCATAAAAAGCAACCGTTAACTGAACAAATCGTTATCTGGAATGATCGTTAGCCGAGGGTCCACTGTACATCAAATTTTTGAAGAGATTTGGCAGGACACAAGGAATGTCATAGAGATTTTTGTGTCTGGTATTGTGTCTATGGGTCGTGTTGAGGCTAGCAAGAAAGTGTTTTAGTTCAAGGTTAATATTAGATTTTATGGTTCTGTAAATGTAGGTTGCACAGTAGTAAGTGTGAATGTTCTGTACAGTGAGTAAGTTTAGGTCTTTGAAGAGTAGGGGGGGGGGGTGTTCTCTAGTAGTGGATTGCGTGATAATCTTACTGCAGCTTTTGTTGGGTTTATTGGCTTTACCTGGAATATACCTGGAGAGGGTTCCGGGGTCAACGCCGCCATGAGGCCTGGTCTGTGACCAGGCCTCATGGTGGATCAGGGCCTAATCAACCAGGCTGTTACTGTTAACCACACGCAAACCGATGTACGAACCATGGCCCGGCTCGACAGGTACTGTCATTAGGTGCTTGTCCAGTGCCTGCTTGAAGACAGCCAGGGGTCTATTGGTAATTCCCCTTATAATAATAATAATAATAATAATAATAATAATACTTTATTGAGACATGGTACAATAATACATGGTAGACAAGAAATATAGTTAGTAATGAGATGTACATGCCAAAAGCCCCTAATATGCTGTGCATTGCGGGCATTCTTAGGTCTACTTAATTCTAGACTACATGGTAAAAAGTTATGGTTGATAATTTATAAAATAAGTATAATTGCATATCTAAGTTATAAAGTTTGAATATAAGTTGAACATATCAATTAATTGTAGCAATGCAACTAATTGAGTGAGATAACAATTTAAAACAATTAGTTGCATTGCAGTACAGTTTACGTGGTCATTATAATGTAAATGTTATGGAAATAGTTAGTTTAATATGTATTATTCATAACAGGTTTTTACATTTTAGTGATTAGTCAGGTTTTTACATTTAGTGATTATTCTACTTTGTTGGGAATGTTTGATATTGAGCATTTAGCTTTGGGTGAGAAGGTGGTTTTTTTGCATCGTTTTGAATTGGGGTACAGGCAGGGTTTCTTTGGCAATGACAGGTAATGAATTCCAAATTTTCGTGCCTTTTATATGCATTGAGTTTTTACATAGTGTTAGATGGACACGGGGAACATCGAGGAGTGATCTGTGTCTAGTGTTATGGTCATGTGTCCTGTTAAAATTGGTAAGGAGAAGTTTGAGTGGTGGGTTAATATTTGCATAGAGTATTCTATGTATGTAATAGGCACAGTAATAAGTATGGATGTCTTGTATGGTGAGTAAGTTTAGGTTTTTGAATATTGGTGGAGTATGTTGTCTGGAGTGTGAATTTGTTATTATTCTAACTGCTGCCTTTGTTGTGTTATTAGTGGTCTGAGATGAGTTACTGATGTAGAGCCCCATGCGCAGATTCCATAGGTGAGGTAGGGGTAAATGAGTGAGTGATATAGGGTAAGGAGAGCTGGTTGTGGAACATAGTACCGTATCTTGGATAGTATTCCCACGGTCTTTGAGACTTTCTTGGAAATTTGTTGTATATGTGTCTGAAATTTGAGGCCACTGTCAAGATGGATTCCTAAGAATTTTCCTCTGTGAGTTTTGTGATAGGGGACCCGTTTATCATTATGTTAAGTGGTGCGTTTGTAGCTCTGTTCCCAAACTGGATAAAATATGTTTTATCAATATTGAGAGTAAGTTTGTTGGTCATCATCCAGGTAGATATTTTCTGCAATTCAGTATTTGCAGTGTTGGCTAGTGTGTCTGGGCTTGAAAGAGATAACGTATGTAGTGTCATCTGCAAAAAGTATGGGTTTGAGTAGTTGAGATGCATTTGGTAGGTCATTAATGTAAATGAGAAAGAGTAGTGGGCCAAGAACACTTCCCTGTGGGACACCGACGGTAATAGTTTGCGCGGTGGAGCTAGCTCCATTTGTGTACACATATTGGTTTCTGTTGCTAAGGTATGATTTTAGGTAGTTGAGGTTGTATCCTCTTATACCATAGTGTGATAATTTTAGGTGTAACAGATCATGGTCAACTGTATCAAAAGCTTTACGTAAATCAATGAAGATTCCCACTGGGATTTCTTTTTTCTCAAGGGCAGTGTAAATTATTTCTAACGGTATAATGGCATCATTTGTATTTTTATTAGGCCTGAATCCAATTTGACAGTGGTTGAGTACTTTGTTGGAGGTGAGGTAGGAATATATTTGTCTATGAATTAATTTTCAAAGATTTTGGAGAGAAGGGTGTTAGATATCGGCCTGAAAGCAGATGAACAGTCTTGGGCCCCTAACACTTATTGTGTTGTCTCTATCGTGCTAGTGGCACCCTTGCTTTTCATTGGGGGGGTGTTACATCGTCTGCCAAGTCTTTTGCTTTCGTAGGGGGTGACTCTCCGTGCAAGTTTGGTACTAATCCCTCTAGGATTTTCCAAGTGTATATAATCATGTATCTATCCTGCCTGCATTCTTGGGAGTGCAGGTTTAGGAACTTCAGCGTCCCAGTAATTGAGGTGGTTTATCGCAGTTATGCGTGCC